>JBCFYV010005533.1:0-63221 GCA_039000515.1 Timema cristinae | reverse complement strand
AACTAACCTAAAACAATTTTAGTTTTAATAACAAGAACGTAGCCTGGAAAAAATAACTAAAAACAGGTTTATTTTTAAACAAAACTCGTAGTGGAAAACAAACCTAAAACACAGGGTTTAATTAACAAACACGTACCCTGGGTTAATTCACTCCTGTTTTAATTTCCTCCATTCCTAAAATTGTATTAATAAAATCAATTAAAATACAAACTTTTCAGATACAACTCGGTTGATATGTAAAGATATGTTATCAAGGGTTTCATAAATTATTTATTTTGGTAATTGAAATTTTGGGTTTAGTGGGCAACGTAACTATCATTTATTAATATAGTCGTCCAAGATACTGTTTAGTCGGCTGCATCCGGCTATATCTATGGTTTGTACGTCTGAATCTATCAGATCTTTCTTGTTCATTTACGAACCTCAAAATACAAGCACACAGTTTAGTCATAAAAAAAAAACCCAAAATCTACCAACTCCGGGACCAAATTTAACACGTTAATTTTTTATAAGATATTCACTCTTTCAAGCAAAACACCAAATATTCTAAAACTATTTTATCTCCCAATTATGTTAATTTGATTTTAAATTTTATACTCCTCTAATTGGGAACATTCAAATCAGTAATCATTTTAAATATTGAAGAAAAATGGATAACATAAAACCAATTGAGTTCAAGTGTACCTGTTTATGCAAGCAGCTGTCAACTGTAGAGACGTCACCCATTGGTTGTGATATAAATAGTCCTATTAGAGCCCGTCCTTGGCTCGCAACAATAGTCTCAACAGAGCCGAGTAGCAGTCTATTGACAGGCCAAAGTACCCTACAACTAAATGTGCGTTCTTTTCATTTGTTATCTTCCAATCAGGCTTTAAGGTCGTGGAAATGTAATGCACATGTCATGACCAATTTAGGGATGTGCGCTACTCGCCATTTTACTTTTTTGTTGTATACAGTCACATTGGACCAGACGGCGGACAGGACTTTGTTACAGGAGGTCTCGAGTTTGGGTGTCTGGGATTTCTTATTTCTTTGGGAAATATTTACTGTGAGTTTCTCGAGATTTCTTCAGGGGATTCTTGGTTGCATTTACTTAACACTCATATTTACTTGTATTGTGGTCCTTGGTTTAAGAGTTAAGGATAGAAAAACACAACGCACTAAATGATTGCGAGGATGAGATGGGGGTGGAGGCAAAGTTTGGATGATCCTTCCCAGAGAGTTGTTACTTAGACACCATCCCCTCCATGGTATTATCGTTTACTACAGTCTTACTTGAGTTCTGTGAACAGTAGACCTCCCTCCATGTTTTATCGTTTCTACAGTCTTAATGTAGTTCTGTGAACAGTAGACCTCCTCCATATTTTATCGTTACTACAGTCTTACTAGTGGTTTTCTTATGAACGTAGCCCTCGCTCCCCCCATGTTTTTAAATCGTTACTACAGTTTTACTAGTGGTTCTATGAACAGTAGCCCTCGCCCCCCTCCATGTTATTATCGTTACTACAGTCTTACTAGTAGTTCTGTGAAACATTTAGCCTCCCTCCATGTTATTATCGTTACTACAGTCTTACTAGCAGTTCTTTTGAACAGTAGACCTCTCTCCGTGTTCTTATCGTTACTACAGTTTACTAGCAGTTTTGTGAACTTTTAGACCTCCTCCATGTTATTATCGTTACTACGTCTTACTAGTAGTTCTTGTGAACAGTAGACCTCCTCCATGTTATTATCGTTACTACAGTCTTATAGCAGTTTGTGAACAGTTAGACCTCTCTCCGTGTTCTTATCGTTACTACAGTTTATGTAGTTTTTTGTGAACAGTAGACCTCCCTCCATGTTATTATCGTTTACTTCAGTCTTACTAGTAGTTTTTGTGAACAGTAGACCTCCCTCCATGTTATTATCGTTACTACAGTCTTATAGTAAGTTCTGTGAACAGTGACCCCCCTCCATGTTATTATCGTTATACGTCTTATAGTAGTTTTTTGAACAGTAGACTCCCCCCATGTTTTATCGTACTACCAGTCTTACTAGTAGTTCTGTGAACAGTAGACCTCCCTCCATGTTATTATCGTTACTACAGTCTTACTAGTGTTTTTGGTGAACAGTAGACCTCCCTCCATGTTATTATGTTACTACAGTCTTACTAGTAGTTCTGTGACAGTAGACTCCTCCATGTTATTATCGTTACTACAGTCTTACTTAGTGTTCTGTGAACAGTAGACCTCCCTCCATATTATTATCGTTATACAGTCTTACTAGTAGCTCTGTGAACCGTTAGCCCTCGCTCCCTCCTGTTCTTATCGTTATACAGTTTACTAGTAGTTCTGTGAACAGTAGACCTCCCCATGTTATTATCGTTATACGGTGTTACTAGCCGTTTTTGTGAACAATACCCCTCCCTCCATGTTTTATCGTTACTACAGTCTTACTATTTGTTCTGTGAACAGTAGACCTCCTCCATGTTATTTCGTTACTACAGTCTTACTAGCGTTCTGTGAACAGTAGACCTCTCTCCATGTTATTTTCGTTACTACAGTCTTACTAGTAGTTCTGTGAACAGTAGCCCTCCCTCCATGTTATTATCGTTACTACAGTCTTACTAGTAGTTCTGTGAACAGTAGACCTCCCCCCATATTATTATCTTTTACTACAGTCTTACTAGTAGCTTGTGAACCCGTAGACCTCGCTCCTCCATGTTCTTATCGTTACTACAGTCTTTATAGTAGCTCTGTGAACCGTTAGACTCGCTCCCCCCATGTTCTTATCGTTACTACAGTTTACTAGTAGTTTTTGTGAACAGTAGACCCCCCTCCATGTTTTATCGTTATACAGTCTTACTAGTAGTTCTGTGAACGTAGACCTCTCTCCGTGTTCTTATCGTTTACTACAGTCTTACTAGCAGTTCTGTAAACAATACACTCCCTCCATGTTATTATCGTTACTACGTCTTTCTAGTAGTTCTGTGAAACAGTAGACCTCTCTCCGTGTTTTATCGTTACTACAGTTTACTAGCAGTTCTGTGAACAATCACCTCCTCATGTTATTATCGTTACTACAGTCTTACTAGTAGTTCTGTGAACAGTTGACCTCCCTCCATGTTATTATCGTTATACAGTCTTACTGCAGTTCTGTGAACAGTAGACCTCACTTCCATGTTTTATGTTACTACAGTCTTATAGTAGTTCTGTGAACAGTAGACCTCCCTCCATGTTATTATCGTTACTACAGTCTTACTAGTAGTTCTGTGAAACAGTAGACCTCCCTCCATGTTATTATCGTTATACAGTTTACTAGTGGTTCTATGAACAGTAAAACCTCGCTCCCTCCATTTTTATTATCGTTACTCCCAGTCTTATAGTAGTTCTGTGAACAGTAGACCTCCCTCCTTGTTATTATCGTTATTTACAGTCTTACTAGTAGTTCTTGTGAACAGTAGACCTCCCTCATGTTATTATCGTTACTACAGTTTACTAGTAGTTCTGTGAAAAGTAGACTCCTCCATGTTATTATCGTTACTACAGTCTTACTAGTGGTTCTATGAACAGTAGACCTCGCTCCCTCCATGTTATTATCGTTACTACAGTCTTACTAGTAGTTTTTGTGAACAGTAGACCTCCCTCCATGTTATTATCGTTACTACATTTCTTACTAGTAGTTCTGTGAACAGTAGACCTCCTCCATGTTATTATGGGTTTTATAAGTCTTTCTAGTAGTTTTTCGTGAACAGTAGACCCCCCTCCATGTTATTTCGTTACTACAGTCTTATTAGTAGTTCTGTGAACAGTAGACCTCCTCCATGTTATTATCGTTACTACAGTCTTACTAGTAGTTCGGTGAACAGTAGACCTCCCCCATGTTATTATCGTTACTACAGTTTATAGTGTTTTTGTGAACAGTAGACCTCCCTCCATGCTTTTATCATTTTTACAGTATTATAATTTTTATTGTGTTTTACGATGCGTCGACATAATTAAGTCATTAGCACTTTTTACAAATTTTAAAAAATAATTAAATTTCCAAAGGAAAAAGTAAATATAAATAGTACATCTTGATGAAATTAGCAGATATGTAGAACATAAATATTCAAAACAAACACTAAAAAAATTTAAAGGGGTTTTTAAAAGTGATCTTAATATGAGATAATACCCGAGTGAGGCAGTTTATAAAAGTGACTCAATTGGAACTTAAAAGATTCGCTGCCTTTATAAAACGGAAGTAAACATGTTTCCCATCCGTACTGTCGGGTAATAAAACAACGAAGGTCGCCATCAAAATTTAAAGAGCCAGGGGGAATAGGAGAATACTTGCAACACTCCATCAGAATGTAGTACACATTAAGGGGAGTATCACAAAGTTCACACATTGGAGGTGGATCCCTCTTAGTAAAAATCCTGGGTTAGAAATGTATGCCCGACGCGGGTCTCGTCACGATGACCTCCTCTCTTCTAGACTTTCGTATAGAAGAGGGCCACCGCGACACCCCCGTCCTGATGGACCGCAGCTTGTTCTAAGCAGGGGTCGAAACCAACCCTCGTGCCGGCGCGTAGGACCCCACACGATCATAACCCTTCAGTTTCCAAGAGAAAGACACCCAGACTCACCCAAGGAGGCAGATGGCCGCCCCCTTGGCGCCTGGTCCACCGTTCATTTTTTCCTGAAAGCCAGCGCGACCAGGAATCCCGTAAAAGTTGAGCTGGGTGTTTACAAATCACTTTTAAAAATTTGCTCATGTATCATCTAACTTGGGGATTATTTGGAGTACAGGGTTCGACAATGCCCCCAAAATAGGGTTCCATGGCATCCCTGCAGATGAGAACAGAATGGTGACAATTATAGTATACAAAACACAAAGATTTAAAATGTCGTTATAGTTCTACCGTAAAAAACCTTTGATTCAAACCCGGTAAAACACATTTAAAATTAAACCCTTCAAATAAAGCACATTTCCCCAGAAAGGCCCCAGATTTTGGACCAGCCCGTAGATTCGTTGAAAACCCTTTAAGCGAGTGAAAAAGAAGCTCATTATAGGCTCTTTCATAAATTATGTCCAGTGTTGTCGCTTGAAGGAATTGGCAAGGTCAAAATTCCATTGAGGTGCTTTTCTTCCAGGGAGAAACTCGGCCTAGAGATGTGGGGATAGTCTTTGGCAAAGGGTATCCCACGCGTGACAAATAGCACCTAATCCCCCCCAGCCTTGTACTACGACATTTGGTTTAATACAAGACACGGTTTTATAAGATGGAACAAGAAGAGTAGGTTTCCATGCTGTGGGAAGCATTGTAGCTTAGGGCTAAGACGCCAAAAGATAGGACCTTTAGTTCAGTGACTTTAATGGTTTCCTTACGGATTATTCCGTTATAGCTGAATTTTGGTATGTATCTTCATTTAGTAGTTATAAATATTTTATTTAAAGTCCTTTTTAATTCTTTGTACTGATTTTTTTTACAGCCCATATAAGTGACAACAAAAAGTTTTAAGTCAAAATCACCTTATATATAGGTCCTATGATTAAAATGTCTCTATTCAAATATTTAGATTAGAAACTTTTATTACAAAAAAGGTTCGATACTTCTTTTTTAAAACATATGCAAAACCCTTTTCACGTATTACGGCCTATTAAGTTAAAACCTATACACCTATACTACTAATGTGGTTAAGGTATTTTTTCCCCGCCCCCTTCAAGGTAGAGTCAAGGCGCGTTTTTTTTTTTTAAAAGTGGTATCTCCTGTTGGCCTAATCCACGATTTCATCACATTCTATTAGCTATAATTCCTCTTCTGTCTTCTTGTTGTTCAGAAAATTTTATGTTGTGAGCTGGTAAAAACGTGATTCATTTAAAAATTGGGGACTGGCTGTATTCCACATAAACTAGGTAAGTAGACGACCTTTATCTTGGCTTGTGAAGAAGTTATAGCCACTACGCGATGCCCCCGACCATAAATTATTTACAGCAGTTGTATTGCTGTTCAGCCCTGTGGAGACTGCAATGAATTTTGTAGACATCCACGAAAAGCGATAACGGTCAGGTAAGCGCACGCTCTCCAATGATATTTATCGCGATGGCGAACAACGTACAGCTCAAAATGTTACCCTGAAGCACCCATTTTCTTGAATAAAATCATCGGATAAGGTGTTGTTAACATTACCGGAAGGGTCATCTTAATAAAATTAGCTATAGAAACGGAAAGGTTTCCCGGGAAATCCCAATTATAAAGCGTTTTTAATATTCCGTATCACCAAGGTGGTATCATTTGCCTTCTCTAAATAAAAGAACACTGACGAAAGGTGGTGTTTTTGTGGAAAGGCGAACGAACTGCCATCTCCAAAGGGGAAACCCGATGAACCAACGTGGATCGGTTACAGTGGAAAAACATTGTCTAAAGGTCAGACCCGCAATTCATTACAGTAGTATGTTTATGACGGTAGGTACACATGCAGAGGGTTTGAAACCGATATTTTGCTCCGTATCACAATTTTTGCCCGTAGATGGATTCCGTTTAAAGGGTTTTTTCTTAGTCTCTCACTCCACGCAAATGAGGATGCGAGTTCACTTCCTTGTCCTTACCCTCTTAGAGTAATTTTCATTTTTTCAAAATAAAAGTAATTATTTTGTTACCAACCTATGTCAACCCATAATCAGTTGAGTGGAGACCCCTAACTGACCAAAGAGGGTAGCAGCCAGTGGACCAGGATTTGAACCCCCTGCAGTTTAGTATATTGTGAGAGTGCTGTCTTGACCGGGGGGAGGTTCCAATTTTCACTCCGGCACAAGTGGGTTTTGCCGTCTAAATGTCAGGCTCATCTATTTCTGGTGGAGGAAAAATTGAAAAGTATAAGTGCACTTCCTTCATTTACTTTTTTTCCCTCCCTAAATTAAATAAACCAATAACTAATTGCAACCCGATCATTTTTCCCTCGAGTTCTATTGGGTATCAGTTCACTTCTGCTCTGTATTAGGTAAGCACTGAATAACGTTAATTGTAAGACCGACACTTTAACTCAGTCGGTAGTGTGTTTGCCTACTTAAACAAGAGGTCCCGGGTTTAGAAGGTTATACATTGTATATTAACTAATGTTATTTCGGTAGAGTGGTTGCTTTGCGTCTAGTTTCTGTTGAGTAAACCCTCGAGGACAGGGGAAACTCGAGGTTGAATCACAGTTGGGTGAACTTTGGGGTAGATTTCACTCTTCCTCTACGCAAATGCGGGTTCAAACTTTCAATTCCTGATCCATTAGTGTAATTAGTACTTAAGCGCATAGCCCGAACGGGTAGTAAGACGTGGTGCTAAAAGATATCGAGGTTTTTAATCCCGTTGTTGTGCGTCATTAAATTTGTATACTTGCATCGATGGTCGCCATGGTCTAAGATGTCACTAGACGGGGGATGACAGAGTGATCGATGTTTGATTTTCTAATACATTCAAATGCGGGTACACATTCTGCCCGGTCTAGAAAAATCTAGTCGACCGGCAAAGCCCCTTCTAAAATGGTGGGGGTGCATGAAGTACGGCCATTCTAACAGACATCAGCTGTGCTAAAGGGTATCGAGGTTTTGAATCTCGGTGTGCACACGTTAAATGTCAGGTTTCTTTAAATTTGAGGGGGCAGAAATTAAATCCCCAGTGGTGTAAACTTTTCCCCCGGAACATTTTCTTAAACATCCCTACCGAACGTTTTGCAGAAAGGGTACGTGTCACTCATATAGTTATGGCGGGGGAGGTCATGGGTTAGAATCTCGCTGGGTGAACTGGGGGTGGTTGTCTACTTTTCCCCCCACTCCACGTAAAAGCTGGAACACTACTACCTTACTCCTCCCGTCCATGACGAATTCCTACATCCCCGCATGTTGACGGACGATACCAAACAACCAATTTTGTAGACTTTGTGGTGGGGGATAGCAGCCCCCAACTAAAGATTCCAAGGGCCCTGATTGTGCATAATTAGAGCTCTGTCAATGCTCTCTATTTGCGACATCACTAGGAAAATACCCATTACCACATAGGGAGTTGCGACATTGCGATGATGACCCCGGGAAAAACCCATTACCAATAAGGGGTTGCGACATATGCCTTGTAGGAGGGGGGAGTGCGGGGAAGTGAAAGGGGTCTCAAGGCAGGGGAACCATTTATCACACTCTACCCAACGGTGTAGGAGAGGTTCATGCTGTTTATTCTGGGAAGTGAAAGGCAGTCCAACCAGAGCGAGGGGCAGTCACTGTAACTTTAGCTCGTTCTGTGCCCTGGCGATTTAAGGAGGGTGGGAATTAAAGGAAAAGTGAAAAGGGGCCTTACGGCCGTGATACGCTGTCGGCTGCTCGGCGGTCACACTCTTCGCTACGCTGCCGTCAAAAGAGCTTCGTACTCCGTGCCGGTGCCAGTCGATGCCGTGGCCCTTGCACGCCAATAAATAAAAAAATAAAAACTCCAAGTCCCATCCAAATCCTGCCCAGACATAAATAACCAATGAGCACAAATAAAAAACACAATAAACAAATAAAACAAGAAAATAAAAGTACCAACATGTTTGGTACAAGAACCAACATGCTGGAACACTGGAAAGGTGCTTGGGAGGAGGGGGGGAAAACAACACCCAAATCAGAGAGCTAGGGGGCGTGGTCACGTGACTATCTCTAAGCCAATCAACGTCGGGGTCATTGGTCAAAGTGAGGCCATAACTGTACTAAACTACTGAAGGGCTTCCAAAAACAAAAATCAAAAAAACCTTGAAGTCCATAATTATGACTTAAGAAACCTAAATTTTTCAGGCAGGTTCCCTAACTTAAAATCTATATACCTAATTTCCTAATGTGTATACAGACCACAGGACAGAGCTTAACTAAGTCGGATTTTCAATTAAAAAAATTTTAATTGAATTTTTTAATAGCGTTTCATGAGTTAAAAGGACGAACGTGGTTAGTTTGGGTTTTTAGCTTATACTAAAAATAAAATTTGCATCCTTGTGTTCCAAGTTCAGTTTACCTGTTGCCGACACGGTTTTACACTAGTAAATTTCGATAAATTTCTATGAAGAAACCGCAGTTCTCGATCCAAGTGAACAGTTAGAATCAAGGCCGCCCTAAAAAAAAGCTATATGGGATGTCTTTGATGGCTCTGAGCTGCGAAACTGATCGTACGGTATGTGCGACCGCGACCACCACCGGGTTGGTGTGAGGGGACCTTAAAGCTAAGATGTAGCTTCTAATATAGGGCCACAGTATGATCTTTCAAGGTAAAACTCCCAAACATCTCACGATAGCCATAAGGAATTATTTTTTCACACCAAACTACAACGTACCATATATCTGATAATTTAGGCCAGGGAATAAATCTGTAAAAAAGATTTTTTTTTAAAGTGAATCTGCTTTCAAATTCCTATCTTATGAATAAAGGGGAGTTAATTTATTTATAACATCACCCAACTATGTTTAAAATTTATATCAACCCGTTTCTGCGGTCGTAATTTTGTTGGTACAGTTAAATAAAATACGATCCCCCCTTACTACCCTTCCCCCTGGCTCTCCGGGCCCTTTTCTCAATTGATTTGAAAAAAAATTTAAATTTCACGAATATAATTTTTAGTTAAAGCTTCACACGCAGCCTATACGTCAATTAAACATTTTTTTAAAATTATATTTTAAATTTTGTGACTAGTTAGTCAAGGGGTGAAATAGTGGTAAATATGCATATGATATAATAAAGTAATTATATATTTATCTAAAGAGTCATACACTTTAGCATGAATAATATTAAAAACAAAATTCCTTTTGAGAGAAAATTACTTTTTAGGATAATCGATACCCTGGATAGAGAGAGCTTTGAACTGGCTAGAAAACTCGAAGAAAATAATTGAGAACGGTTTTGCAGCACTGTAATGGATTTTTTAAAAGAGTTTACGTTAAATAAGGTCAGCCACACGCACCAGCACGCACCAACAGGGGTATTGTTTCCGACGAGTCTACGTTTTAAGTTGGGCGCAGCCTCTTCTTTGGACCATTTACTCACCATCCTAAAAACATCCATCCTACATAATATACTATATTAATAGATTAGTTTAAACTATAACTATGGCTGGTTGGATGCTACTTTATAGTCGAATTACTAATCTTAATTAAATATCATTATATCCCTAACAGATAATCAATACCACGTTTTTCAAACTGAGCTCTTAGACTCCGCCATAGTTATCTCAAGCCCCGTGAGGCAATTTTTAATATTCTTTATTTGTTTTACACATTAAAAAGTAGTACAGTAATTAGGATAGAGGGACATTTGCCAAAGGCGGGGACCTGAACAGTGATGTTTGTTTTATTGTTACTAGATAGTGCTATTGTAATATTAGAATATAATATTAGGGTAAAATAATTGCAAGGGCTCCAACATTTATTCATTCTTGTCCGTTGGTCTAAAAATTTAGGAAACGCTGCATTAATATATTAATAAGATAGTGTTTTATTTAGATAGCTAATGCATATTGAAATGTTTTTTGGAATTAAACATCACAACACACTACATGTTTCATCATTTTATAGTTGCACAATTTTAAATAATTTTTTTTGTTCTCAAATGCAAGACATGCAACTAATATTATTAAATTGATTAAAATATATGGGTGTTCATTTGAAAACTTTTCCACCAAAATATCCGAAGCAACGCATTGCAGAAAAAAAAATTTTTAGACAAAAGTTGTTTGGTAAGGTGGTAAAAAAGTTGGTATGCCCTTGGGTGGCTTTTTCTAAGGCACCTTTTAAGGTCACTTTGATTTTTTTATAATGAGGTTCTCTATTTTTTATTACATGTTTTTTTTAGATCACGGAAAAGGGGGGGGTTTTAAGCTTGTTAAAGTAACGGGGAAATGACCCTCACAAGTTTCTGAGTCGCCGGCAGGGGACGGGTATTTAACATTCCCTAGCCCAGTACAAAGCACCAGCATTTAGAGCGATATGATTGGACCTAGGTCTTAGCGCGGCCTTTTAAACAGCGCCACTCGCCAAGCGCAAACAAGGGCAGCTTTGAAGGGATGTGCATGTTACTGTAGAAAAAAACCTTTTAGGATAAAAATCTTTTATATAACAACAATAGTGTGATAATTTCAATAGGACCAATCAAATGATAAGAAATAAATCAAACTGCATTAAGTGTAAAATCTGTTAAAACATCCGTTAATAATCAAGATGTTAGCTGATGGAAATGAAACCTTGTGTGACGTATGTAAAACTGTGGTTGGGAAAAACAAATGTCTTATCGTGTGATATTTGCCAAAAAATGGTACCATAAAAAGTGTGAAAAAATTACAGACAAATTGTTTAAACTCTTAAGTTAGGTAGAAACAGCATTCTATGGGCATGTATTAAATGAAGACTGAAATAGCCAAAACTAAAATGCAGGTTAACTCAGTTAAGGACTCTTAATTGATCTTGACAAATAATTTAAATAATGATAATGTGGCATTAAATCTTTCAAATCCTATGCAAATGATGTTCGAGAAATTAAGGAATCCTTAACTGTTTGACAACACAATGTACAAGGCCGATTATGAAATAACTCAAACTCAACAATGAAGTGGCTACTTTAAAAATAATAAATACCAGGCACAAAAAAATTCTAGATCTCCAGCTACTCTAGAATAAACAATGTCGAAATTAATAATATTACTGAAACAAATGGAAAAATATCCTAACAATAATTACTCACTACTGCCAAATGAAGGGGTTAATATATCACAAAATGATGCCAGACGCTTGTCAGAGAGTACCGAAGTACAAAAACTTGAACCAAATAATATTACTCTAGACCAGAAGCATAACTGTCAAATTCACAAATAGACATAAAAAAAGGAACTTATGATGCCTTAAAGAAAAGAAAGCTTGACAACCCAAATGATGGTTTGCAAGACCACAAACATTATTTCGTTAATCAACATCTTGCTCCCCAGGTGAAAAGATTATTTCTAGCCACTAGAAGAGTGAAGAAAGAAAAGAGTTATCTCTTCTGTTGGTAAGAATGAATCTCTGCGGACATTCAAACAGTATATTATACTTTAAAGACTGAAGAATATGAGGGTCTCTGATTCAACTTTCCTTACCCATATAGTGCATCAAACAAGGTTGTGTTACAAATGTCGTCAAATGCTAAAGTGTATCTCAATGACCAAGTCTAATGAGTGTCCTCATGAGGTTTTCAAGATTCTCGATAATCAAGGAATATCAAGGCACTAAACTTAATGGATATGTTAGGAGTGGGGCAAGTGTTACGTTCAACTTAATTTGTTATTTTTTTTAATTGCCCTTTAAATCTGTTTTTTTTAATAATGCATAGCTTTATTATTCTAAACTAATAATAATATCTTGATACAATTATATCATTAAATATTTTAATAAAGTTGAATTAACTCTAGTTTGGTATGTACTATATCTCTCGCTTGTTAATGGATGATAAAAAACAACATGGAAGAATTCTTAGTTGTGACAGAGGCCTAGCCAATATTAATTATGGTCAACTGGTTCCTATCTTGTTATTTAAAAACACTTTATCTAAACATAGGAATTAAAGAATAAATATTAGGGAATTATTATGCATCCTATCTCTGTTAAGTTGATATTGATCTAATTATATTGACGGAGTGTGGATAACAGTGATGCAATTCACTACAAAATTCTCAACTATGACTCTATTAAGCAAGTAGGGATACCAAAGAGGGGGGGGTGGGGGTGTGTGTTGTATATTAGAAACAAACTTAATAGTCTCAAACCTACTTACTACTGAGATAACTGAGGACTTGGCTTATGTATTTTAACCATTAATAATGTTTATTTCATCTAGTTCAACACATATTAGTAATTTATAGACACCTAATTATAATACACAAACTTTTTTAACCTTCTGGAAAATAAAATTAATAATTAGAATAAAAATAAAAACTTTATTGGGACATGATATGACATTGACTTAAATTAGACTTCTCATGAATACCTTAACCTATTAGCTACAATGGATATGAATGTATTAACACCCCTACCCCAACAAGAAAAATGAAAAACAAAGAGAAAATTAATGTTTCAAAACCCGAACAAATTTTTGGAAAAGATTTTAAAAATTTTAAAAAGATGGACAGCTCAGAACGCTCTCTTTTAATTTAAACTTCCTCCCCAACAATTTTCCCAAAAAGGGGAATAAAAAATTTTATCAATTATACTTAAAAATATAAAGGAAAGTCAAAGTCCTATACAAATTTACAAATAATAACAAACTTTTGAAGCTGGAATAGTGCCAGATAAAATAAAGAACCCTTTGGTTTTTCCCAAACATAAAAAAGGCTTTAAAAATCTTTGTATAACAAAAGGGCCTATTAGTCTCATCTCGAATTTTGGGCAAAACAATAAAAAAAGCTGCCAAAAATAGACTCTTGGAATTTTTAAAAATAAAAAAAAAAAACTTTTTTGCTGGACAATATGGGTCTTGAAAGCCCCTATAATATATTGGCGGAAAAATATGGTGTCTTGAAAGACTATAATATATTGGCTGGACAATAGGGGTGTCTTTGAAAATTTAAAAAATTAAATATTGGCCTGGAAAATTTTTTGGGGGGTCTAAAGGCCCCCCTAAAAAAAATTGGCTGGAAAATTTATGGTGTCTTGAAAGACAATAAATAAAAATTGGTGGCCCAATTTTTGGTGTCTTAAAAAGACTAAAATTTATATTGGCAAAGACAATAGGGTTTTTCTTGAAAGAAATAATACACAAGCTGCAGCTACGGGTCAAAAAGAAAAAAAAATTCAAAATTCAAACCCCCTAAAAGGGAAACTTGGGAATTGGTTTGTTTTATTGCCCTGCCCTAAGGCCTTTGATACTTGATCCCCAAAAAATTTTAAATTTTGATAGATCAATCCTTGGACCCATTTTTTTTTCCTTTGGGGTTTATATAAATTATTTTAACCAACAAAAGAAAAAATTTTGAATGAAAAAACACTCAACTTTTTGGAGATGACACTTTTTTTAAAAATTATGAAAAAATTTTAATTTTTTGTTCAAACTAAAAATAATGTTAAAAATCCAAACATCTCCCCTTTTGCTAGATTTTGGTTTTCAAACCAAAAAAACCTCTCTTTTTTTTGGGAAAATAACTAAACTTATACTATTCTAAAAACCCAAAGCCTAAAAAAGAATAAAAAAAAATTTAAAATAACCCAATGTAAAATGAGATACTGGAATATGTGACTCTTATTACTTATCCGGGCCTGACTGTGGGCAAGCGTCTCTTATGGGACGGGCCCCACAAATTTAAAATAAAAAAAAAAAATAAATTTCCTATTTTAGGAGGGATTAAGCGAAAGTGCCAAAGCATTTAAAAAATTTGAGAAAAAGAACTTTTTTTTTTTGGTACACCCCCATATCTAATAATAAATAATTTTATATATGAGTAAAATTTTAAATTTTTGGGAAAACCAAACGAACTTAAAAGACTATCTGGCAAATCCAAAATAAAATTTTTGGATCGCTATACAATTAGCTTTTCCCGGGAATATAGAACTACCCAAAAATTTTTAAAATATCCCGGAAATTTAAAAGCCTCTCAATAAATGATTATTTACCAAACAACATTTTGTTTACAAAATAAACCCAAAATAAAAAATTTTAAAATATCCACATATTTGAATTTTTCCCCAGTCAGGGGCTCAATGAAAAATATCCCTGAACTTTTAACACTGTAAAAAATATGGGAAAAAATTTAACTTTAAATAAAATACTTAATAAAATTTAAAGCCAAATTTCCCAAAAGATATACCTTGCTTACTGGAACTGACAAATTTTTTATTTACCAATGAACCCAAATTTTTTAAAATCAACAAAAACCAAAATTTTTAAACTTTTTAAAAACCTTTTTGTTTATGATTTTAAAAAAGGGCTACAAAAACTTTAAAAAACTTTATTTTTTAAATCTCATCCCCATTTTACTTGCCTTTTAATCACAATTTTTCCAATAAATTTACCCCCTTTTTTCCCCCAGTTAACATTTTAGAAAACTTTTTTATTAAATTTCCCGAAAATACCCCCACATGCATTGTTTATTATTTAATAAATAATTTTAAATTTTTCCCCAATTTTTTTTCTTTTATCTCCCAAAAATACTTTTGGGTCATGTAATTAATTTCAAAAAAATTTTTCCCAAAAGAAGAAGAGAAGAAGAAAAATAAAAAACCCTCTATGGGCCCCTTCGGAGTATTTTATTTTAAAAAATTTATAATTATTAAAAAATGATACTGTCATGGAAAATTTTTCAAAATTAAAAATTAAAATTTAAAAAAAACCCTTTTAAATACACAAAAGGGAAAATTTTAAACAACAGTTGCAAAAACACTTTAAAAAGATTCAAACATAATAAAAAAACATTTTAAAATTTCAAATTTATAAAGGGAGTCCTAACAAATTGTTTTAAAACAATCTTTTTATCACAAACAGCATTTTTCCCCCCTAAATCCCGGTAGGGTGCATTGATAGTAGATTTCCTAAATGGTTTCTCCCGCTCTCTCCACGCAAATTTCAGTGCACTTCCTCTACATTACACCACAAGTATGAAACATGAACGGTTTTATTACATTTACCGGTTATTTTTTTAAACATTTTGTGTATTGGATAAAAAAAATATAGACTGTCCAAAATAACCGTCTCCCTAACAAAAAAAACTAGTCTGGCTTGTCAAATTTTAAACCCTAATTACTTAAAAAACCCAACCAACCTAATTTTGGGTAATTTTAACATTAGGGTGGTTGTGTAGTTTTTTTAAAATGTTCACGTTTTTGGGGTAGTGAAAAATTTTGGCATTTGTTACCAATCAATCCAATGGAAATATAAAACCACCCTTACAATGATATCCGAAGTTGCGTCAGTCCTGAAATTTAATATGTTTCCCGCGAAGGAAATATTTGAAAATGACAATTTTTGATTCTTTATTTGTGTTACAAAGGTTCCCTTTGTAAAAATTTCAGCTCCGTAACTCCATGTATCAGAATTTAGAGCCCAAAAAGACTGCCCCGCCTTTTCCCGGCGACATCTAATGTTTGACCCGTAAGGTTGACTTTTATTTACATGGATTAACTTTATTATTATGCAAACTAAAGCTATAACATCTTAATTTTTTAAATTTAAAAAGTTGTTTTTAAACAATTAATTAAACGTTCTACAAACAAACCTTGGCCCCACATCAGGCGCGATGATAAATTAAAGCTATTTAGTTGGTTATGGGGTGAGGGTTCGGCCCCGGTCAGTTATGAGGGGTTTTCCCTAAATAATTACTTTCTTCATTCACTTTATTCTGTTCATTTTTGATTAAAAATTACCTTCCTCATCTCACCCATTAGGGTGAAAAAGTGGATCCCCAGTGCTGAGAAGGGTGGAAAAGACAAACAATAAAATGCCCCTCCCAAAGAGAAAGGCTTATTGATGCGGGGTTTTGGACATGGTATTCTTTAGCTAAAATATACAGAATACATTAGTGTGCAAATTAATTGGGCAGAATAAAAATGTATTAGTGGGGTTCTATAATTATTATATGTTTTTTAAAAATAACTTTCTTACGTTTTTTATGAAACGTCTGTATGCCTTTTCCCCCTTTGATGGGGTTCTTGAATATTTTAAGAATTGATCTCCAGTAATGAAACCTTGCGATTTCTAATCCATTACCATAATTGTCTAAGGATCCAAACGGGTGTAAGACGCGGTGCAAAAGAGAAAAAATTTAAATTAGTTTTTTGTCTAGAACACTTTTCAAAGTTGGCCCAAATGAGATTACGATGCCCAATATTTGTAAATAAGGGAAAAAAAAGTAGTGGTTTGTAGCTGCCTCTTTTTTTAAAAAATTGGGGAGTAAATATTTTGGCCTAATTTTATCGAACTTCGGTTTCCCTGACGATTTAAATATAATGGTTGTTTTTTTTTCATGAAAGAGTAAAAAACATACCCCTTTTTTTTATTTTGTTTTGCTTCAACCCCAGTTTCCATTAATAAAAAAACATTGTCAAAATTTTAAAATTCTGTTTAAAGGTGGGTTCTAATTTTAGAAGAAAGGCCGAAAAGGTTAATAAAAGTGAAATATTGCTTGTTAATTTTAAGTTTAAACAAATTTTTTTTGGGTTGTAATTTTATTTGTCTATCAAATCGTTGTTAGTCCTTAAAATAAGCATCTGCCCATTTACATTTAGGCCAAATTCATTTTGTTTTTTTCTTTAAAGTGTTTTTTTTCCTCGTTGTGTTAAGCATCAATTTTACTGGTCTTTTTTAAACTGGGAATTTACTTTAATATATCACACGTGTTTTGTAAAAAGGGGTTGGGGGGCCCGGGTGTTATTCAAAGGGCCTGTCTAAAATAATTTTTGGGAATTTTTTATACCCGTGAGGCTTTTGAGGGGTTTATTGTCTGGTTTTTTAAATTAGATGTTCTAAAAGCTATTACTTGGAGCGGTAATCCCTGGATTCTTTTAATTAAGAGTCAAAAGATATCAAAAGGGGCCCCACACCTGTACTAAAAAAAATCAATGCTTCTTGTTTATTTGAAGGGCCCTCCCCAGGTTTTTTTAGATAATTAGAATATATTACAAACATATTTGAGTTTTTGGTCTTTCTCTCAGCCAAAAATTAGCCTCCCCTCCTAAAAAACAATTTAAGACAACTTTGGGGGGGTTTGCCTACCTGCCCCCCCAGCTCTGTACGCACGCTTATGTATTTAAATCCCATACCGGGGTGGTCGCCCCGGGGGGAGGGGAGGTGTCACCCCCCCAATTTTGGTTTTAGAGCTTGAAAAAGGGGAATTTTTTGGGTTGAGATCTGGATTTGGGAAATTCTGGTTTATTCGGTACCCCATTTGTCTTTTATGAAGTCTTAACCACAACTTGTAAGACCTTTAAAATTTCCAATTTTGATCCTATCCAAAAAACCCCAAACTTAAAAATCTCAAATTAAAGGAGTTTCCCTTTGTAGAAAATTGTGAAATTGTTAAATAAGTAGTCAAAGTGCCCCGTTGTAGTAGGCGGAAAAAGGGCCCGGTGAGTGTTTTATAGTGGGGTTTGGGAAAACGAATCAAAAGGGAACATGAGCTGCCTAGAGAAATTTATCACCCCGCAATGCTTAAAGTCGATTGTCAAAAGTGTTTTGTTTTGGCTTAGTGTTTTTGTTTGACTGTAGGCGCTAGATGTACAGTTTTGTGATTCAAATTATTTTAAGTTGTCAGCCATCCCTTAATTAGGGCTTATTAAATTGTGAGGCTAAAGGGTTTAAATGTTTCGCAACTTTTTTAAGTTTTTACGAAAGTTGATGATGAAATGAGGACATTGAGGTTGTTTTAAATTTTTGGTTTGAATACAACTAATTTTTTAGAAGTATCTATACGTTTGAATTGAATTGATTTTTTTATTTCTTGTTTTTTAAAAAATAGGTTTTCATGAAAGAAATTTAATTTGGCTCAAAGCAAATGAAGGGGAGGAGAAATAGGGCTGTGTTACATTGTTCACCCCCTCGGTGGGTGTTGGCTAACGCGCTTGTGTGTTTAGCTCGATGCTGAGGAGGGGAGATCGGGTTCAAATCTCGGCGGGTAAACTGGGGGTGGTTTTTCCTTAAAGGTTTTTCCACTCTCCCCCCAGCAAATGGGGGTTCCTTTTAATTAAAAACTTCCCCAATTTTCCTAATCCTTAGCGAATTAGTACTTAAGCGTATAACCCGAAGGGGTAGTAAGACGCGGTGCAAATTATTATTATTTTGTTAAACTCTTTAAAATTTTTTTTTGATTAAGTGAGTACTTAAATAAAAAATTGTTTTTTTCCCCCTTTAAACTTTTTAAAATTTTGGGATACATTTTTAAATTCTTTATTTAGTGTTCGATTTGATGAAGTTTTGTACAACCCTGCTTTTTAGAATGCTGTTTTAAAATTTTCCCAAAAGTTTTTAAAAATTCAGGGGCCCTCATCCTCACGGAAAATTTTAAATTGTTTTGAATAGTTTATTGAGTCCCAGTTTTAAAATTTTGGGGAAAAATTCTGGGTTATGGAGCAGGAAATTGGTAGCCCGGGTTCAAAAAATGTTGAAAAAAACCCAAAAAATTCAATTATTTTTTGTTTTAATTTTACAGTTGAAAAAGGTTTAAAAAACAGGGAAAATTGAATTTTTTTTAAAAAGTGACAGCGAGTTACATTCGGAGCTTACTAGTTAAAAATAATTGTTCCAAGTTTTTGTTCTTATTTTAAAAAACTGGGTTTCCCAAACTGGGGGGTCGCAGCGGTTTTGGTTGGGTCACAATATATAGGTTTTGTTTTTTAAATTACTTTTCCAATAATTTTTTGATTCGGAAGGGTAATTCTATAGAAAGTAAGTGTTAAAGTGCTAAAAAAAAACGACCTATTTCTGTTTTGGTTTCCCTTTTTGGGCCTTTCCCTTTCTGATAGTTTTGATGCTTGTTTATGGGGGCAGCTTGAAATGATATTGATAATTAAATCATCCCCAAACTCGGGCTTTTTGATTCTTTTTGATACATAAAATAATTAAAACAAGCTTTTGGCATGCGGGTTTAAATGTCCGTTCATTTGGTTTGGTTTGTTGTGAAGGTAAATTTAAAGGTTTTTAAATTTCTGACCAGAGGTAGTTTACCAAAATTCCCCTCCAGAAAAAAGGGACTTTCCTATAAATTTACCTTTCCCATGTGTATTAAGTAGATAGGGGCTGGTATAATGAAGTGAAATAATTAAAACCAAGATTTGAACGTTTTAAGTTAAAAAAGGGGTCGCGAGGCTGCAGAGAGAAAAGTTGTGGTTTAAACTAAAAAATTTTGGGAAACCGCTGTAAAGTCATTTAAAAAAATCCTTTTGAACGATATCTGAAAATCTAAATAAATATATTTTGCTAAATTTGGGATATTTGTCGAGCAGGTAACTGAAATAAACTAATTAAAGTTTTTTTATGCATGAAATCCTTGAGTTTAGAAACCCCAGTATGAACAAATAAAAAAAGTTGGTTGCTTTAACCCCCAAATTAAATAAATACTTTGGGAGCCTCCTGCCCCCCCCCCCCCCCCGTTTAACTTTTCCCCTGTGCTTTTTCCCACTTGGGAATTTTTCTAATTTGGAAAGTTTTACTTTGGGGAAAATCACTGGTTCCCCCCCCCCCCCCCCCCCCAATATTTATGCAAAACCCCTGCCCCAAAAATACCCTAAAAAACGAAGGGAAAATTTAAGAAGCCTGTACAACGTGGTTCAAAGTTTGGGTGAATGTTGTAAATGAAAACATGCGTGCCATTATGACCAGTGTTGAAGGAAAAACTTGTTTGGGAGAATTTAAACTTTCCCAGTCGAAAAATCAAAAATTGCAAAGTTTTAAAATAAAGGACTGGTTTTAATAGGCAAACGATATTGTTTGTTGAAGGGCTTCCCGCGCTTGTCTTCTTGGCCCAATGCCCGCCCTTTCCCTTCCTGTGACCAGTTTTTGGGTAAAATTAAGAACGTACCCCTGTGACGCTGCCGTCAACTAGGATTTCCTTTTAATGAATTTGTATTATCACGAGTTGTAAAGATAAAAACGATAAAATTAAAAATAAATTCTTAAATAATTCTGAAAATAGCCTACAGCTCCGAATTTTTTTTAGTTATGAAATTTTTTAAAAAGTATTTTTTTTTAACCCCCTAAAAATAAGTTTTTGGGTTTGGGTCACGAAAATGTCGTGGGGTCTTCCGCAGGTGTAGATTAAATGCTGTGATGCATGGGTTTTCTAAAATAGAAAACAAAAAAATTTTAAAATTAAAATAAAAGTCATGTTTTAGGGTATGGCTGTGGTTGAATGTCAGGGGAAGAGGGAGGGGAAGTAGATAACCAGGGTGAACTTAATCATTTTCTTCTCTCTTTTCTATTTTGGATTGCCTTTAAAGTTTGTGATACGCTTAGACTGGTTTTAGTGCGCCCCGCTGTAAAACTCTCGAGTTTCCCCAAGTATGAACGTTTTTAAGGGATGTTCGTGAAAATTTCCTTGTCCAGAATTGAAAGGGAGGTGTTTAAAAAACAAAATTTTAAACAAAAACCAGATGCATGCTTGTGTATGGAAGATGTCATTGGTGAAACAAGTTTTTATTATTTTAGATTGTGGAAAGGAAATAGTTTTTCTATAGTAATTTTAAAAAAAGAGGAGGATTTGATTTTTTTTTTTTTGTTTGTAAGGTAAACCAGACTCAAACCCGATTTTAAATATTCTTTCCCCAAATTTAAAAAGTTTCTTATCAGGAGTAAAAAGGCTTATTTTATTTTAAAAATTTAATTTCCCCTATAAAAAAGTCGATATAGATTAGAAAAAAAAGTTGTTAAAGGGAAAAGGGGGGGTTGGGAAGGGGGTGAGGGGGGAGGGGGGAGGAAAGAGAAAAAATGGAAATGAGAGGAAAGAAAAAAAAAGAGGAGGAGAGTTTAAAAATAAAATTTGGGGAAATAGGGGAGAAAAGAAAGTGGGGGAAAGCAAAAAAATTAATTTGATTTTAAAATTTTTTTGATTGGGTATCACAATTCCTTCGCGCTAGAGCAAAAAAAAATTAAGAGGAATGAGATGAAAATGGGAAAGGGGATAAAAAGAGGGAGGGGGTATACAGTGTTTGGGGTGGACTTTTTTTCAAAAAAAGTAAAAAAAGTTTGTTTTTATAGTAAATGTGGATGATTGAAGCTTTTTTACGGATTTTTTACAATATTTTTTACGCAGAAGGGGGGTAGTTTTATAAAGAAGACTAAAGATGAAGGGACCAAAAGCTATCACCCCCTGTTTTTGGTGTGCAATTTTAAAAATTGTTGTTTACCCCAGGGGTCGAACAAATTATTATGGTTCATTTTGTTGGTCCCCCCAAAAAACCTTTTGGTTCCGTAGGTTTGTATGATCGGTTTTTATTAGTTTTTCGGTTTTTTAAATAACTGCTTGAAAAAAATATGAAAAATCATAAAGGAAGGAAATCGAGTGCTCAAAAAAAGTTAAGTTAAAAAAGGGGAGGGCTAAATGTAAAAATTAGAAATAAATAATTATAAAAAAGTAAAACCTTTAAAAAACCAATTAAAAAACGTTTATAAAAACCTCTCTCCCCTCTTTCTCTCTCTAATAATAATTATATATATTATATATTTATTTACCACCCCACCACCCCACACCAAAAAAACCCGCCATTCAATTTGGTTTTGTTTAAGGGAATTTTATTTTAGGATTTTTTCGGTTTTGTGTTAAAAATAATACCGGAACTATGCAAAATTTTTGAGCCCCCCGGTGGGGGTGGCCCTGGGCCCTTTGAAAAGCGTCAGATCAGCCTAGGCGTACGTATTTCTCTGGGGCCGCGGGGCGGATCTGGAAGTGGGCCCCTTACATCTGTGTGCAAAATCGGTAGCTGGTCCATTTTTAAAAAATCGCCGGTTAAATTTTTCATTTTTTCAATCTTTGTCTTTAACGTGTTTAACGGATGAGTGGTTGGAGTTAATCTTCAGTTTTTTTTTTTTTTTTTTTACTTTGTGTTTTTTCCCAAAAATTTCGTTTGGGAAATTTACAACAATTTGTTCTAAAATTGTTGTCCCCAAAATCTGATCCCGGAAAAGGTTTCGGTGGGTGAAAGTACTACTTTCCCAATGGTTGTTGCCGGAAACGCTCTTGGACCCCCAATTTTCTATTGAGACAATTCATTTCACTTTAAAAACTTTTTACAACAAATTGGGAGGACTTCCCCCAAAAAAAAAAATATGATTTTTTAAAAAAATTAAATTGTTGGGTTTCAGTGGCGGGGGCCCGGCAGCCCAGTTCCCCGGGGCTAGTTAGGGCAGATCAGCCGTAGTTCGGGTCAAACAGACCGGGGGGGTCAGGGAAAGGGGGGGAACATGTAGCTGAGATGCGCGGCCCTCATTGGGTGGTGTAGATAAAGTTGGGTACCCATGTGTCGGGGGGTTTGGGAAAGGGGGTTTTTGAAAATTATTTGAGAAATGACAGAACATGGGGTAAAGGAGAAAACCGCCTTCGAAATCTTGAGACAAGCCCTTTTTGGTTTCATATGGGGGATTATTGATTTTTTTTCTTTTAAAATAAAAATTTTTCAAAATTTAAAACAATGTTTTAAGTTTTCAAAATCAGCTTTGTTAGTCATAGCTGTGCCCTTTTAACTCTCAGTGGTAAAATACATCAGTTCGGATAGCTTGACCTTGAAAATTCTCAGTGGTATAATACATCAGTTCGTGATAGCTGTGCCTTGTCGTTAGTGGTATAATACATCAGTTCGGATAGCTTGCCCTTGAAATTCTCAGTGGTTAATAATCAGTTCGTGTAGCTGTGACCTTGTCGTCTCAGTGGTAAATACATCTGTTCAGTCATAGTTGCCTTGTCGTTCGGTTTTTAATACATCAGTTCAGTGATGCTGTGATTGTCAGCTCTCAGTGGTATAATAATTGTTCAGTGATAGCTGTGCTTGTCAGCTCTCAGGGGGTAAATACATCATTCAGTGTAGCTGTGCCCTTGTAAAATTTTCGTGGTATAATTCAGTTCATGATAGCTGTGCCCTTTTTCAGTTTTGTGGTATAATAATTGTTCAGTATAGGGATTTGTCAGCTCTCAGGGTTTTAATACTCAGTTCGTGATAGCTGTGACCTTGTAGCTTTTCGTGGTTAATAATCATTTCTTGATAGCTGTGCCCTTGTCAGCTCTCAGTGGTATAATCATCAGTTCGTGATAGCTGTGACCTTGTCAGCTTAGTGGTTAATAATCAGTTCAGTTGCTGTGACCTTGTAATTTCGTGGTTAATACATATTTCAGTGATAGTGTGCCCTTGTAGCTCTCAGTGGTAAATACATCGTTCAGGATAGCTGGACCTTGCAATTTCGTGGTTTAAACATCAGTTCGTGTTGCTGTGCCTTGTCAACTCTCAGGGATAATACTCAGTTCATTTAAGCGTGCCTTGTCAGTCTCAGTGGTAAAATAATCTGTTCAGTCATAGTGTGACCTTGTCAGCTTCGTGGTTGTTACATCTTTTCGTGATAGCGTGCCCTTTGTCAGCTCTGTGGATAAAAATCATTTTCGTGATAGCGGACTTGTAGCTCTCAGGGGTTTAAAAAACATCAGTTCAGTGTTTTTGCTGTGACCTTGTCAGTCTCAGGGTATAATACTCAGTTCAGTGATAGTGTGACCTTGTCAGCTTCAGGGGTAAAATCATCTTTTCAGTGATGCTGTGACTTGTCAGTCTCAGTGGTAAATACATAGTTCAGTGTAGCTGTGACCTTGTCAGCTTCAGTGGTTAATAATCATTTCAGTTATAGTGTGACCTTGTAATTCTCAGTGGTATAATTCATCTTTTCAGTGTAGCTGTGATTGTCAATTTCAGTGGTATAATACACGTTCATTTGATAGCTGGCCCTTGTAGCTTCAGTGGTATAAATCATTTTTCAGGATGCTGGACCTTGTCGCTTCGTGGAAAAATCATCATTTCGTATGCGTGACCTTGTCAGCTTCAGTGGTATTTTTACATCAGTTCGGATAGCTGTGACCTTGTAGTCTCAGTGGTATGTTACATCTTTTCAGTGATAGCTGTGCCCTTTGTAGCCCCTCAGTGGTATAATAATCATTCGTGATAGCTGTGCCCTTGTAGTTCAGTGGTATAATATTTGTTCAGTGATATGTGCCTTGTAAGCTCTCAGGGTATAATGATCAGTTCAGGATAGCGTGCCCTTGGCTCTAGTGGTATAAAATCGTTCAGTGTAGCTGTGCCCTTGTAAGCTTGTGGATAAAAAAAATCTGTTTAGTGATAGGTGTGACCTTGTCAGCTTCGTGGTATAATACATTTTTCAGTGATATCTGTGATTTGAGGTTCTTTTTTTGTGTAATTGTTACTGAAAAATTAGAATTACAAGGTAAAGTTTTTTAAATTTTTTAAGTATAATTTAATTTAAATTAAATCCCAGTGAAAATTTGAATTTTAAAAATTGGATCGGGCAAAAAAAAATTATTTTTTTATGTTTTACAAACACATAAAAATTATAATTCGAACTGGTCTGCTGAGTTTGTAAGAAACCAGGGCTTGCTTAAATATAAGAGGTTTAAAACTTGTGTTTATAAAAAAAAAAAATACTTAAATCATTTAACTTGGAAAGAGTTTATTGCACCCAATTTAGGGAGGTATTCGAATTTTTTAATAAAAATTTCAAATACATCAATGTATTCAAATTTTAAAATTTTATAAAAAAACTTCCTTGGTTCTGGCCTTTTGAGATTCATCATTCGTCATTTCCATTTTTATTTGTCCCCCCTTTTTTGGGTATCGTTTTTAAAAACTTGTACCCTTTACCCCAAATTTAAATACGGACATATCAGGGTGTTGAAATTTGGGTGTGAATTTCTAGGGGGGTATTATAAACAACTTAAAGAAAGTGCATATAAATTGGTTTAAAAAACACTCTTCTTAGGGGGGGGGAAAACATCAGAGAGCAACGCGCAACGCAGCAAGGGCAACGCAACGAAAGCGTTGTCGTGTAGAGCCTAGAGTTGAATAAAAAGTTTTTACTGGGGGAAAAATGGGCGCACCCCCAGTTTCCCGGGCCGAATGCTGTAAACCGTTTCCAAGTTCCTTATTTGCTCTGTGTGTTGTGGGGTAAAATGAGTAAAATGGTGTGCTGAAGAAAAAAAATAATATTCTTTCAGGGTTGTAGAAAAATCCGTGTTTATATAATACAATTAATATGACCCCAATAGTAATAATTTATTTTTAAAAATTATACCTTATTTATTTTTAAAAACCATCTCGGGGGTTATAGTGGTTAAGGTGTCAGTTGTGTGGACTTTACTTGGGGGGGTTGGAAGTCGAGGTTTGAATTTTTTGTTTGAACTGAGTTTTTTTTTTCAAAATGGTTTTTACACTCTCTTTAGAAAATTGAGTCCTCCCACTCCAAACCCCCATTAGGTATTTGGTTTGGATTTAAAAGCGAAAAAACCCGAATGGTTAGTAACGGGGTGCAAACAAATTGTTTTTAAAGGACCTTTCTTCAAAAAAAAGGGAAATTTGTCAGAAAAAATGATAGTACAGATTTTTTATCACGTTTTTTATATTTAATTTATAAAACAAAAATAAAATATTAAAAAAAAATCAAAGGGGGTTTCCCCGCACTCCGGCTTTTAAAGGGTTGGCTCCATGGAAAATATCCCCTTTTTGGTCTATGTATTCCCCTTTCTATTTTTGTTAAAAAAAAATACTATCACTAAAAGTATTGGTGTGGAAAAAAAACACAAAGTTTAATGCAACTTATAAACAATATTTTATTAATTGACGTATAACAAAATTTAAAATTTTTTTTAAGTGATGTTTATTGCCCATTTGTTTGTTTATACTTTTCCCTTTAATCATTCTGTTGCAAAACGTCCCCAACATGTAAGCCCATTGGTAAGGTAAAGGTGAAACGTTTAAAAAATATTTTCCCTTTTTCCCCCCTGCAACAAACCCGACTGTGATCGGTGTCCGATCATCATCAATGATCTAACACGCGGTTTTTGAAATCAAAATAGTGGTTTTGGAATGTGCCCACTATAATTCTTGTAAAATTATGTAAACACAAGTGCTTGTACTATAACATTCAAGTGTTTGTGACATTGATTCTTTTTTAAAAAATACCCCATTCATACATAGCCCAAAAAGATCCCCCCAATGTCTTACGTGCTCTGAAAACCCTGTAGTTAAAAACTCACTGGTATTGTTTAAATTTAGTCTAGGAAGGTTCAGATGTTTCCCTTAAAGCGAAGGCTTCATCGGAAAAAAAATGTAGGGGAAGGTTTTCGTGTGTTTCAAAACCTTGTGTAAGTATGGATGAACGAAAAGCGTTTCGCTTTCTTTCGCCGTTTTAAATTGTAAAAAAAAAATGGTAGCCTCCTTTTGACGAAGCATTCGAAAATGACAAAAATAAGTTTTATCCTTATAAACTTTAAAATGAAATAGAAACCAAAAACTATACGATGAAACTAATAAAATAAAGTTTTCGTTGCTTTTCCCGTTTTTTTTGTATGTCCGCGCCCTTAGAGTTTTTAAAGGGTTTTCCCCTCAAAGATGATTAGTCGAGGGGGGGGGGGGGGGGAGGGGGTCCATTGAATGCTGTTACCCCCCAGATTTCAACCCCAGTTTATTTATCTTTTTTTTGGGGATTTTTAAAGCCCACTCCCTGAATTGGTTTTTAAGGGAGAAAAAAATAGCATTAAGGTGAATGAAACGAGTGGTAAAAAATGGAAGCAGGCTAAAGGATGATCAAAGCGGCCCCCTTTTTGAAACCTTTTTGTGAAAAAATGTTCTGTATTTTTTTTTTTGTTTCTTTAATTTGTCTTTTTTAGTTATTTTTCTTTTCTTTTGGATTGTTATTGGAATTTAAAACCTCCTAGTCAAAAAACCAAAAGGTTTATGACCCGTTTCATGAATTTTTTTTTAGTGTTTGTTCGTTGTAATCACCCCGAATTTTGACAAAAAATTATTACATCTGTTAATACTATAATGTTGCTTTATTTCTTGCAGATATTTTTATTTTGTTTTAAATTTTCTTATTTCCAGACTGTTTCTTTAATTTATAAACATACTTCAATCATATTTTTGCGTATTGTAGGGAAAAATTTTATTTTGGAAGGGGGAAACATCAGAAATGCAATAAAAAAAAAATTTCCCTTTATTTTCCTAATGCAGTTTTTCCGGTCGGAATGTGTGAATTTTGTTGGTTTTAGCGTAATAGAGACACAAAAATATCAAAAGAAGGTTGTTTATTAATAAGTCAAAAAAAACTTTGTAGTCTCATAACGTCATGACTGTTCTTATTGCCGTTTTGCATTATCTCTTTCCTTCTCTCTTTCTAATATATATATTTTATAAAAATATTTATATATATTTATATATATTTTATATTATTTATATATTTTTTCTTTTTAAAAGATCTCCCGATTTTTAAAAGTTTGTACCCCCCAATTGGGGTGACTTTTGATAACGATAAATTTGGGTTTCCCAAAGTTTGCTGTTCTGTTAATTAATTAAAAAAGGGGTGAGTTTATTTTATAAATTAAATTCTAGTGTTTTATAGTTATTTTTTTTTTTAAGTGATAAACTTTTGCTAGATTTTTCAAGTTAGATTTTAAAAAAAGCCGAATACATTATGTGCATGAAATTTCCCCGACACGTAGATTTGAACAAGTTAAAAGAGTCTAGACTTATACAGGCTCCTCTCAGGAAAAAAATGAAGGATGGTACCTAAAGGGTATTTAAGCGACATTTCCTTCCTCGAAATTCGAAAAATAAATGGTTGGTTTCAGGGCGTTTTTGCCCACAAAATGGTTGTTTTTTTTTTTTAACAGGACGTAAAAGGATTTCCCATACCTTGAAACTTGAAAACTTAAAAAAAATAAATCTTACTCCCCCCGTCTCATTTAAAATATCGTAATTTTGAATAAAAAGTGAATAAAAAATTTTGGGGGTGTATAATTCCTTTTCTTACAATATGTATTGTTTATGCCCCACGTCTTACTACTTTTTGTTTTTACGCATTGTGTAACTACGCTAATTGTTTTAAGGATAAAGAAGGCCCATTTTATAGGAAGTGTACCGCGTTTGCGTGGTGGGAGGGGAAATTTTTTTGAAAAAAACCCATTTCGTACACCGCCCAAGATTCGACTCATCTCCAGCGTCGGCGCAGTCTATGGAGAGTGGGCGTTAGCCCACGCGGCACCGAGGGGGGTATTTATTTTTAAAAATGACGAATGAGTAAAGGTTTTTTCCCTTGAACTTAATTCCGTATATTACATGGTTTATTGGGGGGATTGCAATAAAGAGCCATCTGTGGTTTTAAATATTGTAAGTGTGTTCGTAGGTGGCGCTATAAGTGTTTCGAGTGCAAAGCCAAACGACTCGGGTTTTCTTGGTGTTCTGCCTGTGGATTTAAAGAAGCTCTTGAACACAAGGAGGGCACTAAAAACCCCTGTGTGAAGATTGTTCAGAAAACTTCGGGGCAATGGAAGTAGTATCCCATGTACTGAGCAGCCTACCCCTGTGTTAACACGATTATTAGCTCGCCAAAAAAAACAAAACAAAGTTAGTGAAAAACAACACACTGTGATGGTTATTAAAAACCCTTACCCCGTAGATTACCCCTTCGCTGAAAGTAAAAATCAAAAATCTGTTCAGTGGCGCAGATCCCACACACTTTTTATGTGACCATATGCTTGAACGAAAAATAAAAACGTGTTTTAAAAAATTTTTTTTTTAATAATAAGAATTATTTTGATATTCCCCCGTTGTTGTTTTCAAATTAAAACGCTGTGTCGGGGACAATCCAATAATGGTTAACAATTTTAATTTAACTGCTTTTTCCACAAGGGAATAAAGCTGTCTGCTTGCTTTAGCTTTACAGGTCTGCGTTGTAAAATGTGCATGCACTCTGGTTTGAGTGGTTGGTTTGAGGTTGATTGGTTCCCCGTGCCGAACATCTCAGGCAGAGGGGCGAAGTAGAGTAAGTTGAACTTTAACGGCAGTCGCGCGATTGGGCAAAAATCTTTGTTGGGGTTGGGTGTCCCATGATAATTTTTGTTTTGCGCTGTTTTTCGGGGGAAGTTTTAAATCCAGTACCCCACAAGAGGCCCCGCCCGAGCGGACGCATTGTGGAAAATTTAGTGTAACCTTGCAGTTAAGGGGGATGGGGTCATCTCGTTTATGACCGGAGCCCTTTTCTTTATCAAGTAGCCCCTCATTTGCCCTCACGGGACGGGTTTTGACCCCGTTCACCCCCACGGATCAAGGAAAATTCGGATGCGCGGGGATCAAATCGGAATGTTGGATCGTAGCCAGTAACTCTGACCCAAAGCACAGAGTAGTCGTCATTAAAACCTTTTTTATGTCACTGATATTAACACCCGTTGGGTTTGTGTTATGCAATAATTAAGAAAACAAGGGGGATGAGAAAAGTAGAATTTGAAAAAAATGTCCCTCTAAAAGCGTGGAGTTAAAAAACCATTTAGGGAAAAAACAATTTTGTACCCCGATGGAATTAAAATTCCGCCCTTTCCCTTTTTCGACATAAAATGAGGTTTAATGTGACAGCGGCCCCACCGATGGGTTTTGATTAAAGGTGTGTACAGGAGTCTTAGAGCAAAATTTAAAGGTTTCATGTGTTTTAATATTACTTTTTTTTAATATGTTGAATGCAAACAAAATAAAAAAAGGTTGCAAATTATTTTTATCATCATCGGTTTACTACCTGTTCAGTTGTACACAATGTGAAATTTAAATTTAAATGTGATGGGATGAGCAAGGAAGTTTGGGTAAATCCCCGCATTTGGGGGAAGGGGATTGGGAAACCATTTAGCAAAAAACGTCTCACTTGACCAAATTTAAAATTCGAAACCCATTCCCCCCATCACAATCAGGCCAGTATAACACGAGAATGAGCCTTAGACTTTTCGGCCCGAAGTGGATAAAATACAAAGGGGATACGAGATACCCGGGGGTAGGGGGGGGGGGGGGAAATGGTAAATTAAATTTTTTTAAAGTGTAAAAAGTCCCAAATTATTCTTAAACAACACAATAAAAACTTTATTCTAAATATATCATTACATACAATAAAAAATTAGTGTGGTGGCCCTTTGGGGTTTTTGGGGTAGGGTTTCCCCTCGGGGCTCGGTTCGCACTTCAAACCAGCCGGGGTTTTAGTTTTTTACAAGCATAAAAATTCCGTGGCACATCCATGTAGATTGTGATATGAAAAAAGATCTTGGGGTTTGAAAAATTCCCTGGTGATATTTATAGGTTATTTTCACTCGCTGTAGAAATCCGGGGAAAAGAAGGGAAAAATACCGCATTTTGAGGATTTCCCAAAGAAATGGCTTCTAGATAGGTTGGGGCAGCATCCCCAGCCGAGCCCCGGGATGGATGAGAAGCTCATCAGAACCAACAGGGGTACCCTTTTTTTTCATCCATTCGTGGATTGATAAGTTGACTGAATGATGTTTTAGAAAAAGCGGCAGAATGTTTTCTTTTGAAAAATTTTAAAATTTAAAAAACATGTGATTTAACGAGTGGGAAATAAGTGGCTGTGTGTAAAAGAAAGGGTGGCCATATTTAAAAAAATGGGGAGTTTTAGTCTTGATCCCCCCCCCCCCCATTTTTCCCAAATTTGGCTTATTGTTTAAAAAATAGGGTTAAATGATAGGTTAATAACAGAAATTAATGCCAAACAATCAGGGTTTATGAGGGTGTCCCCTAGAACGCCCCCAAACAATCAGGGCCTTATGAGGGTGTAACTAAAACGACCAACACAATCATGGGCCTATGAGGGTGTACATAGAAGCCCCCAAACAATCAGGGCTTATGCGGGTGTAATAGAACGACCAAAAAATCGGGCCTTTAGGGTGTCACTAAAAAGACCCAACACTCATGGGCTTATGGGGTGTACACTGAACGCCCCAACCAATCATGGGCTTAGAGGTTTGTACCTAGAACGACCAACCAATCAGGGGCCCTTTGACGGGTGTTACACTAGAAGACCCAAACAATATGGGCTTATGGGGGTTTCATAGAACGCCCCAACAAAATTCAGGGGCTTTTGAGGGTGTCCTGAACGACCCCAACACAATCATGGGCCTTATGCGGGTGTAACTGAACGACCCCAAATCAGGGCCTTATGAGGGGTGAAAATAGAAGCCCCCAACAATCGGGGCCCTTAGGGGGTTTTGTACACTAGAAGCCCCAAACAATCAGGGGCCTTAGAGGGTGTCCCTTTAGAACGCCAACAATCAGGGGCCTTATGCGGGTGTAACTGAAGCCCCACACAATCGGGGCCCTTTGCGGGTGTCACAGAACGACCAAACACAATCAGGGGCCCTTATGAGGGTGTACACTGAAGACCAACACAATATGGGCCTTTGGGGTGACCTGAAGCCCCAACCATCAGGGGCCCTTTGAGGGTTTTTTACTAGAACGAAAACCAAAATATGGGCCCTTAGACGGGTGTACACTAGAACGACCCAAAAAAAAACAGGGGCCTTTGGGTGTCATTTGGACGACAAAAAAGTAAATGTTGCTGCCAACTAAAGCCACAAAAAATTAGGAACAGTTCTAAAAATATTGATGTGTTTTGATAAAACCCTCAGATTAAGTTGAAAATGTGAAAACACTAGAAAATGTATGTATGGCGGAAGGAAGGTTATGTAAAACGTCCCCCTTAACGTAAGGAAACACCACAGATGCTAAAATGTATCCGCAAACCCAAATATAAGTGGATTTAGTTTTGTAATATCGGTGGATAATGTTAATTTTTGGAATTCTTTTAAGATTAAATTTTAAAAATTTCAAAAAATGTTTATGTTGATGGAACATTAAAATTTTGCCCGAAAATTTTTTCCCCAATTAAAAAACTTTCATGGATATTTTAAGGGTCGTTTTACCCCCTTGATTTTTGCTCTCAAAAAATAACAAATTTTCCTTCACAAATTTTTTAAAAGCAATTAGTTTAAACTTTGTTCAGAATTTAGGGTCCTTGAAAATCTGATCCCCTTTGGGGGCTTTGAAAAAGTCATTAAAATCTGTGCGAATCTTTTGGCCCCATAATTAAAGTTTTCAGGGTGTCTTCACTTGCCAAAAAGTTTGGTGGAGGAAGGCCTAATGTTGTCTCGTCACGATTACAAGCTATAAAAAAGGCTGGTGTGGGTAAAAATGGGTTTGGTCTGTTTTTTGCCCCGTCCGTCAAAAGGATTGTTTTGTTTTATCTATTATGTAAATATTGAGAACGTTAACAAAGTTATGGACTTTTTAAAAGGGCGTAATCTCTCCTGAAACTCCCTTTTCCCAACCCTAAACTGGTCTTCGGGCCATGCTGACAAAAACCACTAACTAATGCAGTACTTTCCCCTGAAAACTACCTTTTACCAACCTTAAGAGTTTTTGTTTTTCTGCTGCAAGAACCATAACTAATGCAAACTTTCCGGTCCCCTTAAGTGAATCTTTTATTGTTTCCCCAACTTTATTGTAATTTTATTCAACCTTAATAAATCTTCAATTAACAACATATTAAGTGAATGCTAAATCTAGACCCCCCTACCACCCCAGTAAATGTAAGAAAAATTGGTGTTTTTAAAAATCGGTTGTGTGGTATAAGAAGGAAATGCCCCGCCTTCAATTTTTTTATGGCTGTCTCGAGTTGCTCTTTAAAAGAGAAGAAAAGTGAGTTCTCTTTAATTTTTCCCTTTTTAATATTTAGGTTTTAAACTGTACAGAAATTTGTCTTTATTTTTTCTTTGTTTAATGATTGGTAGTTCTGGTTGGGGCGGTTGTGTTTTGATTTTCCGGGGCCCAAAAAACCCTTAAGCCCCATGTCCCTGAAAGATTTCTTGAGAGGTATTAATTGGGGTGGGCCCAGTCATCATCGAAAAACCCCGAGTTGAGAAAAATCATTACATAACAAGTGACGTGGTGTGGGGGTTTGCTATTTCTAGTTTTAAAGGGTAACAGTTAAACTGAGGGAAAATATAATATTAAAATAAAATTTATAAATGTCCTGGATTTTTGTCGTCTCAAATTTGGAAATACAATGCCAACCGTTTCAAAAATAGATGGATAAAATCCTGGGGAAATTTCTGAATGATGTGCAAAATTTTCCCAAAAATGAATTTTAAGAGCCCGAGAAAATTAGAATCTTTTTAGTTTACAAAAAAAAAGAGTATTTAAAAAATTGCAAAATGGATTTAATTTTAAAATGTTTGGAAGAGGAGTTTTTTTACGGTGGGGGTTTGCTAGGGGTGAACTTTTAAAGTTCCCCCTCCCCACTGATAGTATAGGCGCACTATCGTCTTATTTGTTTTCGGGAGAAAGGGAGGTCGGGGTTTGAACCTCACTTTGTGTGGTGGTTTTTCCTAAGGGTTTTTCCCATCTTTCTACGCGAATACGGCACACTTCCTCCATTTTTTCTTTTCGCCCCTACAAAATTTGTGTTGTGAAAATTTGGTAGCGGAGTGTAGTAGGGCATATCAGAGGGGAAAGAATGCGGAAAAAAGCCCCCAATCAGGTATCAGAAAAGGGGGAAAACTCAATCGTTCCACCAACATCGCTGCAAAAAACCCATAAAAATGCGGGTACCCTGACGAACGTTAGTTAATGCCCGCTTTAATTTTAAATTTAAACTTCTTTAACTTTTTGGGTGGCGCACATTCAAGGAGCTAAAATGCCTTCAATGCAAGGCCCCTGCCTTTTAGAAAAAGTGTGGGGGGGGGGGGGGGGGGAAAAGGGGGGGTTTACTAAAAAAGGATTTTTTAAAAATTTGTTCCAAAACTACATTGCATTGAATAATATATAGTTTCAAAACTTCATATATGAGTTGTTTCGTACCATTAATCAAAACTTCGGAAAACTGTAAATTAATTTTTTATTAAAAAAATAAGATGGTAATTTGGAAAAGTTTTTTGTAAAAACCCCTTTGTTACAAAAAATTTGTTCGATATATTAAAATTTTAAAAAATTAGGGGATTTAGCACAATAAAAAAATAAAATTAAGTGAGGAAAATTTGCGTTTTTTTTAAATGTAATTGGTTTAGAAAAAAATTTTGAATATTGTAAGTGGTACTATATAAAAATTTTTATAAATTAAACCAAATGAAAGGAAAACCCATTCCCTTGGAAAGGTATTATTGAAAAAAGGAGACTGTAAGCTTTGAGATTTGGGCCCTGGACCGACCCAGAGCTGGTCAAAAAAAACTGGGGTCCACTTTGGTCGTGGCCGTCGCTTCATCAACGCCATGGCAGAATTATTTTGCGTCCCAGAGAAAACGGTGACTCTTGAGTTTTTTTGGCCGAACTTTTGCCCTGGACAGTATTAATACGAGTTAAAATTCATTAAATACTTATTAAAAAATTTTTTGTGTGGACTTTAGACATCGTTTCCCCCTTAAAAAAACTAGTTCATCATTTTGGGAGTTTATTTGCTATCGTTATATGTCTTAAAATTACTCTTGGGATTTGAAGTGATATTTTTAGGTGAACAAGTTAGACGAAATAATACAAACTATTTTCAAAAGTGGTTTTTTATATTTATAAGTATAGAATAATGTTTTTAAATTTGGGTTTTAAGTCGAAAGTCCAAAAATGTTTAAATTTAAATATATACGTTCGAGGGGCTCGACGATTGGAGTTTTAAATTTAAAACCTTTTTGGATGAACTAAAACGAAATTTTTTTAGCAACCCCCACCTTTTGGTTTGCTGATCTAAAAACTATTTTTTTTAGGTTCAAAAAAGAAGGAATTCATGGAAAGTTATAACTCGGTTTTGTTGACGCTCCGTAACAGTACCCGGAAAACCGGTTCTTCACCAAACGTTTAACCCCCTTTTTTTAGTGGCACCCAATTTCTTGTTGGGCACGGTGGGTTCGAAGTAAAAATTGAATATGCTAAAATTAATACAAATGTTTAAGAAACGTATCAGACCCCGAATTATAAAAAAAAGTATATTATTCCTACAAAAATTGACATCGGGGGGGACACAATGTAAAAAAAATTTAAGGTATCCTGGAAGTCCGTGTACTGCTGCATTGCATTTTCCGATTGAGAAGTAAAAATTTTGAAGAATTTTATTCATCGTCAGCTTAATTAACTTTTAGTTTTAATTGGGGGGATTGGTTCTTAAAGGAGAGTGCTTGAGAACTGTGAACGGTTTGAATTTTCACCTTTCTAAAAAAGGCAAAACTTGGCGAAAGTCACCCCCAGTGTGGAACTTTGCCCTTGAAAAACTCTGTATTTTGTTATGTCTCTAAGCAAATTGCCCCCTGCAGCAAAGATACAAGGTGCTATAGGGGCTCGTCCAAGCATAAGATGAAAATTTGCTTTTGAGTCGGTCAAATCCCCGGCCTGTTAAAAAATAAAGTCTTGCGTGGGCCGGAAAATTGAAAAAACTGTGAGAAGTTTTCCCTTTTTTAAAAAAATGCGCGTACCCCTCAGGTGACCCTAAGGGAAATCAACCATTCCCTTTTATCCGATGCTTTTGGAAATTGTAGAATTGCATCTTATGGAACCTCGGGGCCTGACGAAAAAAGGTCATGTCCCAGGTTGTCACCCTTTATCTGGGACCGGACAGCATCCCAAGTTCTGTTGGCTTTGATTATCGACTCGTTGGGGTCGTTGTCTAAAAACCGGAGAAGCCCGGGTTTGCAAAGAAAAGGTTTAGTGCATCTGCCAGGGGTGGGTTCCCCAAAAAGGCGTTATAGGTCAGCGCTAGAAACAGTGGCAGGGTATTTAAGAACCACGATTTGGCCATCAAGTTTTCCCCTGGTCAAATAAGTCAGACGTCTAACGTGTGTAACGGCATTTAAAGGTATAACGTTTTTTCCTAAACCTTTGGGAAAGATTTGGAAAAACCTGATCACGAGTCCTGCGCTTCCTTTTTATAGGTCTCCAGATCTTATTTATCCATCCCCTAAATAGGGCTGTGAATGCACAAAAATCTTGGTTTGGGGCGGTCTCAAGAAACACGTCTTTTGAAATTTTGCTTTAAGTGAAAGATTAAATTTAAAAAAAAGGAAAAATGATGACGACCTTTCAAAGAGCACTTTAACATGTTTCCCCATCAATAAGATGGGGCTCCCGTGTGGGGAGAGTAGTGGCTATATTATGGGCGCTCGGTAAAAATTTTTGTGGTTTATCGGGGCGGTCAATAGATACATTAAGGTGTTTCCTCATGGGGGGGCTTATCTGGAAATTTGGCAGTAACCTATTTGGGCCGGAGGTTGTTATATTCGTGTCTTCTCTATCAAGTGGTTTTGATGGAGGGTATTGTCCTGGGTTGTCATTCTCGCGGTGCTTGCTCCCCGGCGCCCTAACATCACTTATCTTTTTAGTATCTGATGTAAGGGATAAATTTGAAAGATTTAGCCTAGCTTTAAATGGATCAGGGAGGATCATATTTTGTTGGTAGTTTGTTACCTCTCCCTTCAGGAAATAAAAGTTGCATTTTGGAAATTTTCTCCCCCAAAAACCCCGGATCCCTGATGTAAAAATTTGGTTGAGCTTGCTTACTTCTTATGTTTCTATCCCAAAGGGTTATTCAAACATGGCATTGAAGGAGGCAAAAACGTTAAGGTTGTGTGGCATTTGTTTGGGTAATCTTTGGCGTATCGTTGTACCCGTGAGAAGGGGCCTGGGCTTTTTGGCCAGGTTTTAAGGGTCAAATTTTTACTTTCCCCTTTTTCAAAACCAATCTTGACTAAAAAACCCCGTCTTGAAAATACTGGCCACCGCTGACGATCTCGAATAGTCCCCTGAATGTGTTGAAAAATTCAATTCTCTAATAACAAAGATACAATACGTACAAAAATGGAAGAATTTGGGTTTTTTCCTCCCCGGCAAATTTTTTCACAAATCTGGGCAATTTTCTGGAATCTCCGTAAAACGGGTTTTAAAAAAAAAATTGTGGTACAACAGGAATTAAATCTTTTCGAAGGGAAATTAAATTGGACAGTGGGTTTGGGAAAAATTTCCCCCTGTTGGGAAAGAGGTGTTACTCTTTTTCAGCCCAGATGATTGGGCCCAACGAAGGGGTTTTCGGAAGTCCCTCAAGAAACACTTGCTGACCTTTTTTTTGGGAAAGATATCCCCTTTGGGGGTCAAAAAAGTAGGTTTTTTTTTATTTTGTTGTGTTGTTGCTGTTATATAATGTTGCTAAAATCGTTATTTTCTTTTTTGCCCCTTTAAAAAATGTGTTAACCCGTTTCTTAGAACCGAAATATTATTTAAAAGGGAAGGGTTGCAATACTCCCTTAGATGTAGGTACACCCCATAGTAGGTGTATGGAAAAAGTTTAAAAAAACAATCAAACACCTTCTTTTTTCTTTTTATTATTATTTTAAATTAAAAGAATGTTTTGTATGTCTAAAAAAAAAAATTTTTAGCTTTTATCTAAAAAATATTGAACATAGTTAAAATCTTAATTTCTTGACTATTTTATTTTGAGCCTGTAAAAAGGTTTTTATGTGGTGAAATTGTCCCTAATAATTATTATTATTATTTATATTTTTAGAGTTTGATTGTCTCGTGAGTTGGTTACATTTGAGGGTGTTTGTCCAGATCCCCCGTGACCGGACAATCCGCGGTGTGGATGGGGACCCCCTTAAAGGGCCCCTGCTATCAAAGTCGGGTTTGGTGGTCGCCAGGAAGTGTGTCCCGCCCACCGAAACTGTAATGGGGCCTCATGTGGGGGGCCATGCCCTTTCTCCTGGGGATAGTTACTCTTTTCGCCCGGGTCTTTTGAGTGCCTCTAATGCCTTTAAACCGACACAGCCAAAAAAACATTCCCCGGAAGCTAGGAAATCTCAATGGTTCCGGTTACCAAAATGAAAGCAGGGGAGTTCTTCGATGTATTTTTAATGGGTGCCCTCAGAGGGCATTTTTGCATTATAATGTAAGATTATCAAAGTAAAGTGCATTAACAAATTTGAGTTGAAAATTTTTTTACAATTAATATTTTACATAGTAAATATATTAAAAGGTTTCAAAAAGTTTTTTTTTAATTTTAGAAAATTTAATCGCCTAAAAGTAAACTGTGCCAAAAAACGCAATAAAATTCTAAATTTTTGTCCAAAAGAAATTTTTTTTGAATAAGATTTTTTAGTTGCATTTTAATACTTGAGTTCTGCGTGTTTTCTATTCAAAAAAGGTTTGTTAAAATTTCAAATATGTTTTTTTTCTCTTGAATGCCTATCCGCTAAGGTGAAAAATTTTGATTCTTTATTTTTTCTGCAGCATGTTTTTACCTGTTTGTCGATTAGGTACGAAAATACCGTGCTTTGGGATTAAAGTACCAAAGCATTTTAATAAAAAAATAATACCAGTGAAAGTAGAATTATTTGAATTTTGAAAAAGTATTTGATGTATATAAACTATTATTTTTTGTTCATTTTCTGGTCTGTCGCGGTTTCCCCACTCAATAATCATGATGGTAAAAAAAAAAAATTTAAAAAAATTATTTTAAAAAAAATGGGACTTAAAATGTTAAAATGTTAAAAAACTTGATTTAAAAAAAATTTTTTTAATCTTTTTTTCGAATATATTACTTATAAAAGGGTTTTGGGCAGGAGAAAAAACGGACTTTTTGGGCCGGGCAGGCTAAGGTGTTGGTTTTGTAGTTCATTTGGGCGTTCTTAGGGAGGTTTTGGGGATTTAATCCCAGTTGGGTTCACTGGGGTGATTCCCCGCGGACTGGTCCTATTTCCCTTTCTAGTTTACAGGAAATAAAGGAAAAATTCGCAAGATAGGCCTACTCTTTAACCCCCCCCTTTAGTTTATGTTGTTAAATTTCACAATATTTAAATTAAAAAATTTTCAAGTTAGTTCTGAGTATCTGCTTGTTATCCTAGAATGTAAAATTTTGTAAATAATAGGTTATTTCTGAAATAAAAGAGTGAGAGTTTATGTGAGTTTTATTTTACATTACAAACCCTGTTCTTTTAGGTTTGTATGTATTCACTGTTTTGGTGAAAAAATTATGTTTGCAACCTGTTTTTTCCCCCCCCCCCCAATATTTTTTAAATCTCATATCATCATCTTCATATCTCATCATCAAGCTCCCTTGCCCGGTGTGGTTTTCAACCCTCTCATCTCGTTTGACTCTGTAAGTTCATCTTGAACCCGGCTCGAATCTGCGCCTTGTCTTCACATCTTGTTCATTAGCCCTCTCGTCCTTGGGTTTGTTCTGGGTCTGTGTCTTCCCCTTCCTTCTTAAACACATGTGATCTTCAGGTTTCCGTTTTATGTGCCCGAACCATTTTTAGGCGGATTGACAATTTTTAATATTGTTATTTTATTTTGTTCTCGTGTATTTCACTGTTTTTTGCCCTTTTTTTCTTTGTCTGGTTTTCAGGATTCATTTTCTGCATCGTATTTGTTAGTTTCGTTTAGATGGTCATGTTTTTAGGTATGGGTTGTGATGGGGACAAGGAAGTGGGTACAATGTGGTTTTTCCCCCAGATCAGTGTGCATTGGTGCTAAAAATGTGCTCTGTTTTTAAACTGTTTGTGACTTTTGCACAGGTTTGTTTATCGTGTTAGCCCCAAAAATTTAAAATTTCAAAAATAAACTAATCCATCGGATCCCGAAAAAAGACCAAAATGGGTTGTCAATATTTCTTTTCACGGGTTTTTGTCAGATAGTTATTTAATCATCATCCCCTAATCATCATTATCAAATGTTTCCCGGTGGTTGGGCCGTTTGTAAATTGGGTTATCTTCCTTATATTTCCACCTCCCTCTCCCTCTTTCACAATTTCGTTTTCTGTCTCCCATCTCTTTCTTGGTCCTCTTGCGGTTTTTTCCTAATACTTCAAATTTTCTTTGGCTACTCTCTTTTTCTATCCTCATTACAGTCCTACCCTCTCAGTCCTGCTTCTTCTATAATTATGTTCCGTAACCCCCAAACTTTTGGAAATTTATTCTATTTGTCTTTCATCGTGACAGCTAACATGCTCCTCAAAAACCCCATTTCTAGGCCTCCCCTTTCCCGGGCTTTTTAATCACTGTCCATGTTTCTGTCATGTGTGAGTGGGTACAAAGCACGCCTGTACAAATTCCTTACACTTAAAAGGGCATTTTCTTTCCTAACGGTTTTCTAAACCCCTAAAGAACAACTCTCCCTGTTGTCTTTCTAATTAGTTCCTTATCTTCCCCCTTTGCCTAAAACCTTTTCAAAATAATTAATGTTCTGTACTTTTATTTATTCATCCCACTTTATGTTTTTATTAAGCCCTTTTCCTCTTCCCCATCTTTACCATCATTCACATTGCCATGCTAAATTTAATCACACTCTTTCACTTCTCATTCCATTTTTGAGTTGTCGTACTTCCTCCTACCTCAAGTCATCAGCAAAATTAGGCTTTGATTTTTTCTCTAAGTTTTCCTGCTCTTTGTTTTGACCCTTTCCATTATTAAAATGTAATGGTGAAAGGGCGCTTCCCCGCTTCACTAAATTTTTTTTTTGTAGCCCCCAGAAGCTAAATATTGTTAAAAAAATTCTCAAAAGGTGTTTGGTTTTTGAATAATTAAATATGCATATTGAATTTTTAAATCCCTTTTTTATAAATAAAGGGGACAAATTGAATAGTACTACTTTTAAACTAAAGTTACATCAAATGTCTTGGTCAGAAAACTCTTGCTAAGAAATTGTGTAAGGATTTTAAAGTGTATTATCGATTAGGGAGGGGTTTAACTTCCCTTCCTCCAATTTTTTTGAAGTTTTAAAGAAACTTAAAAAAAGGCCTTGTATCAAAATTTTAAATTTTTATGAAACGTTCCCTTTTCAAAAACTTCCGGGGGAAAGGGCCATTCCCAAAAAACTTTAAAGAATTTAATTTTCAAAAAGGGCTCTGGTGAATATCACTCTAATGGCTTTTAGAGGTATTGGATTTTTTTTTAAAAACTGTAGGGCCATATAAATAGTTCCAAATGATCAATATTTAAAATCAAAATCCAAGCGAGAAAAACTGTAATTAAAAATTTTAAAGCTTTAAATTTTTTAAAAAATGTGTTAGAGTAAGATACATTTCAATAAGTAACCCAAAGGAAAATTGTTGGGGGGGGGGGAAAACAAAATTTAGAACCATTCAAAAAGCTTGTAAAGCATCCAATTAAAGAAAAAAATTTTGTTGGATACTAAAAATATAACTAAAATAAAATAATCAAAATTTATTATATGACTATCATCCTATTAAAAAAATTTTTTTTTTAATAAATTTTTACTTATCCAAATTTTAATTCAAGTATTTTTGAAATTTGTTGAGTAAAAAAAATAGTTTAAAAAATTATTAGTAAATTTTTTCATGTGGTTTTGCTTTTTTACATACAAAATGTAATAAAAATATTTTAAAAATAATAATAAAAAATTGTGTAATTCTTATTCAATTATTTTATTTACGTGGTTTTCATTGTTAATTTGAATTTATGTAGTTGCAATGCCAGTAGAAGTTTATTGTTGCCTTTTTTCATCAAATGGGATTGAAATCTATAACTTTTAAAAAAAAATTACGTTTTTAAATTTTATTAAAAAAAATGTAAACCACGAAGTGTTTACTTCTTTAAAAATAGAGAATATAAGTTTACTGTTGGTTTTAGATTTGAATAACAATCTGTAAAAAACAATACTTAATTAGTAAAATTTTATCAATGTTATTAAAAACTACCCCTCCTTTGGGAATTTTTTAACTTTAAAGTAGGGTTTTTTTCACATAATAAAAATTTTAATTTCTGATTGGTTATTTGGGAAGAACTAAAGTCTTATTTTTGTGTTTGGTCGTTGTGCTTGAGTGCTTTAAGCTTTAAAATGTTTAAAACGTTGTTTGTGCATTTTTAAAGGAAACTTTAGTTATCGTACGTAAAATTTTACTCAAGTTTTTTTAAATGAGAAAATTCATTAAAAAACCAAGTGACCAAAAAAAGTAATTAAAAATAATTTAATAAATATTATTTTTATTAAAAATATTTTAAAAAAATATTTAATGCAATCTTTTTAATCATTTTATATTTATTATGTTTTATGATTATTTTAAATTTTATAAAAAAGATGGTCTCATTTAATTTATTAATATTAGCATGCCTCCGAAATGTTTTTATTTTGTGCATTCTTTTGGTTTAAATTGTACAAATTTGTTAAAAAAATTTTTAGCTAAAAAAATTTTACAAAAATTATTATTATCATTATTATTATTATTTTACACTTTTCATCGATCAAAACATTTTTTTTTAAATTAAAAACTTTTGTAAAATTTTAAAGGCAAAGAAAAACCATTTCCCTGCTGTAAAAAGTACTTAATATGGCAAACAACAGAGATTGAAAAGTTAATATTAAACCATTTAAAATTACTTAAACAAGAGAAAATTTAAACCAAAAAGAGTACTCTACAAGAGTTAGGTTCAAATAAAATTTAAAAGTTGCCCCGGATATAAAATAAAATAAACAATTTTCTCCATCCACAGGTTTCATAGAAAAGAGAAGGTCGCCATCAAATTAAGATGGCGAATAGGGGGTCGTTGACACTCACCAGAAAAAGTGTTCCAAAAAGGGAGCATCGAAAGATCACACATGGAGGGGGGAATCCCCCCCCATAGGTTGAAATTTATGCCGATGTGAAACGTTGTATGCAAGATTTAATGCTAAACGATCCCGAAATACAAGTAAAGTGAAGGGGAAAATGAAATTTCTAGTAGGACGATCAAAAGGGGTCAATTTCAGAAATGATTAAAAAAAGCTGTTAGAAAAATTCAGCAGAAGTTGGTTTTCAAGCAGGTTCGGCTGGCTTGGTATACTTTGATATGTCCTTAATTTGGTGCAGCGTACTGGGCATCGATGCAAAACACGTTTTTTGATATTGCTTTGTCTTGGGGGAAATTATGGGCCCGATTTTCAGGCCAACAATCAAATTTAATTTACATCTTACATTACATTCCAAATGAAAGGCCTTGAAATTATTACCGTAAATCACCCCCCACCTTTTTTAAATTTTTGGGGAGTTAAAATTCCCTTTATTTCTTCCCCGCTGTTTTTTCGTGCCATAGCTCAAAAATTTGGTTGTTTGTTTTTGTTTTTATAAAATGTGATTCTTAATCTGTTTTAATAAAAAGGGTTTTCTCTTTCAAGATGAAGACCCCCAATTTTTTCACCTTTCTGGGATTTTAACAAATCTTTGTTAATGATAATCAATTTGGTTAACTGATGATCAAAAAAATCATATAGAGGGATTGAATGTAGAGGTTTTTTTTCCCCCCAGAATGTACTCTGGTAAGATTTTACCCCGTGCTGCTAACCCAAATTAAACAAGGCTTGTGATAAAATTGGGCTTTTTCTTTGGGTTATTGTGCTTGAAGGTACTTTGGGTGCTTTGTTCTTTTGTTACCCAAAAATTTTGTTACAAAAGACAAATTTCTCGTCTAAATTTGTGACACACCCCCCTTGATGGACCGCAGGGTTTTTTAGGCAGGGGTTTTAAAACCCATGTCGTGAAGGTGCCTAAGTCGAACATGCCCCCGTAAGCCCAAAAACATGACACACAAACTTCAGGAGGTAAATGAACCGTCCCTTTGGCCGTTCCCCAATTCATTTCCCGGGATGGCGGACCCGAAGGGGTGTTGTGATGCCCCAGTAAAGTTATTTATACAAATGGTAATACCGTGTTTTTCCAACCAACAGTTGCTGTAAACTTTTGTGGGAAATACAAAAAAGGTTCGATGCCCAAAATTTTGGGCCTAAGTTAAAGGGGCACCCCACCCCATGTGGGTGTACTAGCCAAAGATCCCGGGTTTGTTTTCCCCTTTCCCGGTGTCATTTTTCAATTTCAGAATATGATATCTTGATGATTATCCTCACTAAAGGATAAATATAGATTTAGTTTTTGTTTTTAATGTATTAGTTTATTTTAGTTTTTTTCCCGTAACACATCTTAAAAAGAAAGTTTTTTTTGAGCCCATTTAATTTGGGTTTGTGCATACCTTACTTTTGATTTGCAACTCCCTTCACCATTGGTTTATTAGTTCCCCGATTAAATCAGGAGTATCCTTCATTGCAAGTGATCGTGGGTCCGAGTCGGGAACCCCCCTATCATTTTACCCTTTATACATTGTGTCACCTCATCATTCACCGAAATGAAATTTGAGGCATTTGTTTTTAACTTATCTTTAGAAAGGTTTGGTTTCTTGTGATTTGTGTCCTTTCCGTAATCCCCCCACCTGATTCCGCATCATGTTGTGCGCCCCTGAATTCCACAATGTGACCTTGAAAGGGGGACCTGCCCTTTGGCGTACATTACAAACAATACACTGTTTTTGGGTTGTGCCAGTCTTGCTGGTTCCCTAGAAGGCCCTTGGGAATCCCTGGGTGATTTTTCCCCTTTTTATTTCATTTTAAGCCATTTCCCCGCTCGTCAAATTTAGTTTATGGCGAGGAGCTCTGTATATCGAGGACCAAAAAAAAAATTTAATGTAGGGTATCAAATAAAAAAACTTAATTATATTTATAATTTTTTTTATATAATTCTATTTTTAATTATATTATATTCAAAAAATTTAATTTTTGTATAAAACTAAAAGCACTATAACAAAATAAAAATTAATATATGTATATTTTTAAAATGTTATTAAAATTTAAAAAAATTTAAAATTTGGAATCAAATCTTTTAATTTTGTTGTATTTTTATTTCATTAAGGAAAATATATATGGTTAAAAAAGATTAAAAAATATCAAAAAAAAACTTTAAATAAAATGTTGGCGATTTTCTGTAAACCCCTTTTAAAATAAGGGGAAAAAGCTGTGGCTTTTTTGCACAAAACCAAAAGGCCTCTGGGATTTTGCGTGCGAAAAATTTAGAATAGGGGGGGCACTAAAAAAGGCTAAAAACCCCGGGGCTATCTTTTACAGCCATGCCAAGCAAAAATTCACGTCGGCGCAAGAAAAGTGATAGTTGTTTTCTTGACATAGCTCTCATGAATGATTAGGCCCAGAGACCCCAGGCCTCCTCCACACCCCTAGCGCATCAAACTAAGCTTTTGGGTGCTGTCCCGCTTGTCATCTATGGTGAGGGGCTTTAACCCCCCGTTTTTATCCCCTTTATCTTTAATTTCTTACCTCATTTTTAAAATCTTTAAATTTTTTCTTTCTTTTAATATCTTTTCCATTTTAAATAATATCATCCCACTTTATCTCAATTCATTATTTAATTCTTTAGACCCCCGATTCTCCATAGTTTTTTTTTAAAAAATTTTGGAATTTTTCCTTCTTTGCCCTCTTTTCTAAACTTGTCTGTAATTAAAAAGCTTTTAAAATTTAAATGTGTCCAAAACCATTCTCTTCTCTGATCAGATCGGTTATTTAATTAGGGCTCTCTTTCCCCAAGTCTTCCTTTACATTAGAAGTAGTAAAGAAATTTAAAGTGAAAAGATTTGAAATTTTGGGGTTTTTAAAAAAGTTTCCAAAGATCAATATATAAAGATTAAAAAAACTTGGGTTAGTAACAAAATAGAATGGATTGACAATTAAGGAACTTTAATTTTCCCTATAAAATAAAGAGTTAAGAAAAATTAAAAAAATATAATTATTATATTATATATAAAAAAATATTAAATAATATAAAATAAAATTAAGGGTTTTGTCAGTTGGTTAGGCAAAAAAGAAAGATTAGATATGGTTTGAATTATGAAGTTTTAAATTAAATTAATTACCTGGGAACAAAATCAACGCATCATAACTCTTCAAAAAAAACCCAAACCAAAATTTCTTTCGCACTAAAAACAAATTAAAAATATATCAAAATTCAATCTCAAAAAAACCAAACAATTAAACAAAAATGTTATGTACCCCAAATTACCTGCGAATGTAATATGTGTATATTTTTAAGTCAGGACATCGAATTTTAACAGGTTTTAGAAAACTTAAAGGGCTTTTAATCGACAGAAATAAATCCAAATTTTTGAAACCTCAAAATTGGTCATCAACCCACCTAGTAAAAATGTTTTGAAATTTTTAAAGTATAAATCTCCTAAAGGAAACCTGAATACTGTGAAAATTTATTCATTCAAACCGCTCATCAATAACAAAAATGTTTTTAAACGAACAAACTAATTTTAAAAAAATACCTCAAAACTTCGGAATATTCCCCAAAAAACTAAAAAGAAACAATATCCCATGTGTCCTGCCATTTTCCCTAGTAGTAAATGACCTGTTCGGGCCGGGGTCCCCTTTTTTATAAATTTTTTCCCCTTTTTTCATTTCAAAATTTACTCTTTACATAATTTAAATTTTTTAAAAATATTATCTATTTTTGTTTCAACGCTTAGACGTTCTTGATCTACATACTTTAGATTAATTCATAGCCTTGGGAATTTTCAATTTCCCTTTGAAATTTTTTTAAAATCAGTTTATTATACAGATGTTTATTACATTTTGCAGTTGTTCTATCAGCAGCTGAAAGAATATATTATGGTGGTTTTAAATGGTAAAAATTTCTATTTTTTACTTATTTGTTTTCCCCAATTTAATTTTTTTTTCTATGCATTAATAGTTTGTTGTTATTACAGGGGTTTGCACCTTAACTTATTTGTGGATTTAAACCCTTTTCTTTAGTTGATGATGGCGCGAAGTTGATCTTTGGACTTTAATTTAAAAATCCAAATTTTAAATTTTTTAATGAATTTTTTTATTACTTTGAAATTGTTTATTTCTTAATTTTACATGTTTTTCTTTCCATTTGGGTTTCCCTTTTTAACCCGAGAATTGAAATTACTGGAGTTATAACGTACCCAAACCCCCTTCAATTTGATTATTTCCCAAATTTTGATCCGGGGTGACAATTCAAAATTGCCCGGCCCTAATGTTCGTCAATTTTTTGGAGTTTGAGTATCTTATTTGGGTTAGCTAAGGTTTTTTGTGGTTATCATTGAATCTTTATTGCACCAATGTTCATTTGAAAAGATGAAACCCTTACTAAATTGCCCCCTTTGGGTTTGTGTTAACACTATGTCAAAAGAGATTTTCCTTAATTTCTGCAATGATCGATTTTATTGGGCCCCAATATGTATAACCCCTTTAATCAATTTTGTGGGATGATTTGATCATAAACTTAAAATGCTGCAAAAAAGTACAATATTAAGTGTTTTTGAACTTTTCAAAGCACATGCGTACTATACTATTCACAATAAAATTTTTTTTTTTTGGGATCATTGAAATTCATCAGTGTATTTGTTGCTAACACACAACGCTGAAAGATCAATAAAGTCGAAAAAATTTTTTGTCCAGAGATAATAAAAATTTTATTCACCCCTTTATTGCCAAAATGGGTTGTGATTTTTGGGAGTTCCCCTTATGTATCAAAATATGGGGTTTAGTAAAAAATCAGTGGTGGGGGTTAAAGGGAAAATTTCGCCCCTCTATGGGCCCTCTGTCATATTCACCCAGGATTAATCGGCTCTAACTTTTTTATTAATTAATAGCAGAGAGTTATTTGGTTTTATTTTTTCTATTAATTAAAAGGGAAAATTGATTTTTTTTTTTTTTTGTTTGAATGGATAAATCAAAAAACTTGGACCTATTTTAAAATTCTTTCACCACTATAAAGACATTTCAGGAGAACATAGGTATATTTTTTTTTGAAAATTTAAATTTTTCCCCCATTAAAATGTTGATAGTATTTATTAGTCGTAGGGGAAAAATTATTTTTTTGGGTTTGGAGGCCCCTCGACAATCTGGTATTTGGGCTTGAATATATTTTTAAAAATTTAATAAAATCCCATAGGGGAGGTATAAATTACCACTGAGAACTTATAGGAGTGCTCAAATGGCCCCAAAGTCAATTGGTTTAAACACCTGCTAAAAAAAACAAGGTGTATCACTCTAAGAAAAAAAAAAACAAACATTTTAAAAAAATATATTAGTTAAAAAAACAAAAAAATAAAAATGTTAAAAGAATTTTTTTTAAAAATTTTTTTTAAAAAGGAAAAAAAAGACAAGCCAAACACATTAAAATTAAAAAAAATGTTAAAAGGGTCTCAATATGAGATAAAATCGATGAGCCCCTTTATAAAAATACCAAATTTTCTTAAAAAAATTCGCTGGGTTTAAAATGGGTAAGAATAATCCCTTTAGCGTGTCGGTAATAAAAAAAGAAGGTACCTTTAAAATAAGGGCCGGGGAATAGGGGGTATTGCGACATCCACCAAAAAAGTGGTGCACACTAAGGGGATATGCAAAATTCACACACTGGAGGTGGGTCCCTTGAGAAAAATCCCTGGGTTTGAAAAGTATGCCCCCCGCGGAGTCTCGTCAGATGACCCCCTCCTTTCTAGACTTTGTATAGAAAAAAGACCATGCGACACACCGTTTTTTGGACCGCAGCTTGTTTGAGCAGGGGTCGAGACCCCCTCTGTGCCCGGGGGTAAACTCCCGCCCCAACTAAACCCTTTAGATCTAAAAAATGAACCCCCACTCGCCTCCCGGGGCAGGCCGTGGTGCCCCCTTGGCTGCTGGTCCGCCCGTTCATTTTGGAGCCAGCTGACCCGGAATCCAGCAAAAAAGGGGGCGGGGGGCTTAATGAAACAATTTTTAAATTTGCCATGTATATCTGCCGAGGGGGTTCCCGGAGTGAGGTGGACAAAGAACGGCTCCTGGAACGGCGATGAGGACAGAACGGTGAACCCTTTGGTATACAAAACAAAAGATTTAAAAGGCATTAATTCAGCGTAAAAACAGGTTTCTTTAGGTAACCAAATTTAAAAAGGATCCTACCCACAAAAGCCCCCGGAGGCTCCGATTTTGGCCCCCAAAATGATGCGCCAAACCCTGAAGGGTGGAGAGAAGTCATTAAAGGTCCCCCCCTTCAAAAATTTGGGGGTGGTCGCTTTGGGATTGGCAAGATCAAAAAAGGATTTCGGAGGGCGTATCTTCAGGGAACTGACCTGGTTTTGTGGGGGGTGCCTTTGGAGGAAATCCCCCGGTCGAAAAACCGATAGATCCCGGCCAACCGGCCCTTGTTTCTGCATTTGTTTCATAAAAAACACGGGTTGGGGGGTGAAAAAAACAGGAGGTAAGCAACATTATTTGGGTGCAATGAATTTCGAAGTAAGTGAGGAGAATAAAACCGCCATAAGAAAAAGGGGGCTCACCGGCGTCGGGACAGATGTGAGGTGGATGGTACGAAAGCACCCGTAGCAGTCAATGCCAGTGGTGGACGCTATCGAGTTTTTTTAACGCCCGGGGTTTGCGGGAAACCCTATCAAAAACGCCGTAATCAGTTTTGATCTACCAAGGTTATAGGGGCATCAAAGGTTTCCCTTCAGCACCCCAAGAGCGCCCCCTTCAACTTTAAGTAAAAATTTATAGCTTTAACACACTCGCTTTTGTTTTCTGATGGGGGGAACCAAGTTGTTTAAAAAACGAATAAAAGTCCGGAACCTTACGGTTTTCGGAGACAGGTAAAAAAACGTTGTTATTAAAAAATTGGGGGTGGGTGTATTTCCCCTTTAAATTTGGAAGTGGAGACGTCGTCTTGGCCGCAGAGAAACAAAAACCATTTGAGATGCCACAACCATAGATTGTTTACGCGAGTTTTTCGTCGTTCAGCCCTGTGGAGACTTTATGAATGCAAAAAATTGCTTTTTCCTCCACAAAAAGGAAATGAAACGAACGGTAAGGAGTTGTTTACAATGCTATTTATCGAATAAGAAAACGTGCAGTAAAAGGACTGCCCCCGGTGCCCCCCTTTTCTGAATAAATATGGATAAGGTGTTGTTTTTAAAATTCCCGGAAGTGTTATTGAAAAAAATTAGCAAAAAAAAAGGGGGGTCCCCCGGGAACCCCCAATTAAAAAAGGTTTTTTTAAAATGCCCTAAAACCATGTAGTATCGTAGCCTTCTCCAAAACAAAGGGAAAACAGCCAAAAAATGCTGTTTATGGAAAGGCGTCACGAACAGCGTCTCAACCCCGGCGAGATGTCAACGTGGATCGGGGTTTCGGCGAAAACACATTGAATATTGGATGCGTTGCGGGGTTTAAAAACCTATAAATCGTTTTTTATCATTTTTTTAATATTTTGCTTACACGTAGTTAAGGCTTCGGTCTTAATAGTTGGGTCTAATTTTCCCTTTCAAATTTTAATATTGGGATAAAGGTTGTTGCCCCCACAGTGGGGAATTTTACGAGATTCCCCAAAACAAATTTTAGGGTTTTAAAAGGGAAAGCCCGTCCCGCGGGGACAGTTGGCGAACATTTCTAAAGGAAATCATCGGGCCAGAAAATTGTATTGCCCCCTGTGAAGGGCTAAGTAAATTCCCCTTTAGTAAAAGGGGGGTTTTTTAATCCTCCCCCGGTTTGGCCCAAAAACAATAGTAAGGCGCCCGGGTCTCCGTTATGCACGCGAACTCGTTAGAGGTCCAGTGCTGAAAAGAGGCGAAATCGAGCCCAAAATATTGACGCCTCCAAGGGGAGGGGGACAAGCGAACCCTTAGAATAAATACTTAAATTTTCGAATATTTCCCAAATTTTAATTGTGGGGTGGTAATTTTAAGGGTTGAAATAAATGTCTCCAAGACTTCTTCTGCTTTTCGAAAACACGGCGGCTCGAGGGTAGAATTGGAATGATCCAGTTCTTTTAGTGGGGCGTCGATGGGGAAAAGAGTAGGCCCCTTTGCGGTATAAATGCCCCGGCGCATCCCGTTCCCCAGGGAACGGATGGTGGCCGGGGTTTTGGGGAGGATTTAGGGTGGTAGCCCTCGCCCCGGTGACCGTCGAAGTAAAATGCCAGCCCTTTCATCGACGTCGGATGTGGGATTACAAAACGGCGAGCCGCGGGGAAACTATCCCGTCAGAGTTTTAGCCCCAGGGGTATTCGCCCGTCTGGGGGGATTTTTTAAAGGGGTTTTTAAGGATTGGATAATGATATGCCAATAGGGCCCAGTGGCCCCAAAGGAAGTGGGGCGCGAAACATAAGGTTAGGTCGATGGCAGAGGAACCCTTTAAAAGGGGGAAGTGTGTCTGGGTCCGGTGTTTATTAAAACCAGGTTTCCCGAGACAAGTTCCCCTTTCCCTTCCCACGGGGGTCTGTAAAATTAGACCCCCCCACCGGGTTTTATGCGCGTTAAAATCTCCCCAAAATGATAGGGGGGGGGAAGTTGTATAAAGGGGCCCCTGAGCCCCTTAGGAAACCCCTCCCCCGGTGGGAGGAAAAAGCAGCTATCTTAATTCCCAAAAGGGGGGGAGACTTGACGCAAAATTTGGAGATCAGAAACAATAAATTTTTATATATATAGTGTTGTCGAATTAAACCAACCTCCCCTAGCCCCATCAAAGAAAGGTTTTTCGGTACGATACAATGTACCCCGAAGCACGGGTTGTCATTTTTTGGGCGGAGTGGGTCTCCCGAAAACAAGAGTAAGGAGAGGAAGAAATTTGTTTTTTAATTTCCCCTTTTTCGAGATAGAACCCCCCAATTCCATTGTAGTGCGTATACTTAATTAAAATAATATTTGTTATCCTCGCAAACCATGTCACTATCCTTTAATAATAAAATTGGTTTTTTGGGGGCCCTTTTTTGGCCCCTTTTCCCTTTCCCCGTCTCCCTTGGGCCTCCGCTTAAAGGGGAGGCTTCGTTTTATTTGGAGGACTGGGAAGCGGTCCTTGCGCGAAGGTTTGTTAAGGCCCTTTGACGCTTTTTTAAAATTTTTTTTTCGGGGTCACTCGTGGTCCCTTTTTAAGGACCAGTGGGGGCTCGCCCTTGCGGCCATGTTCCGCAAATCGTCCCCCCTCCGGAAGCAAGAGGGGGGTGTGAGGGTCAACAACGGCCGCCCTTGATTTAGTACCCCCAGGGGGCTCGAGGGGGTTTCCCGTGGTGGGTCGGGGGGGTTCCTCGAGGGGTCTCCTCGGTGTTAAGTGGGGGAGGGGCCCCTTGTGGCGGTTTGCCTCCTTTAAAAAATTTAGGGGCCCCAGAAATTTGGGGCCGGGTCAACAAAGTGTTCGAGAAGAGACCAATGGACTGGTCACTTTTTGGTCCTTAACAAGATTAATACCCAATGGGTTGGGGCAGTTTATTTTTGACTGAAAACGGTATATGAATTTTTTAAAAACCCGGGGCTTTACTTGATACGTATTCCTTTCGTGTGGGATTGAGATTTTTCTCAGATTGTTTCTAGGATTTTTCTTACCTTCATTTAGGACAGGCCGTACCCGGGGAAGCGGCCCCCTTTCGTTGACGCGTATTTAGGGACTCGCATGGGTTTCAGGCTCCTGTCCCCAAACCCCACGGGGGTTACCCCGGATTGCAGCTTGTTTGCCCAAATTCCCGGCATGAAAACGGCGAGGGTTAGGGACATACGGCCCGGGCCCTGAGCACGGGAAAACTGCTGGGCCTCCTTCGGAAGGGTAGGGGTCGCAAAAAGTTTAGGTTTTACGTACCGTCTTTTTTTTTTGTTTTTTTTTGGACAAACGGTAACTTCGGTGACATGTGGGGGGAAAAAGCCCCCAAATTCCCCCCCAAAGTTACGCGTCGAGGTCATAACAAGTGACCATCCCTTGCAAAAAAATTTAGGAACCCGTGGGGCTCCCCCTTCAGTATATTGGGCCCTATTACTCAAGGTATTTCGGGGTCGCCATAATATTTGAGGATTGTGTGTCGGTCATAGTTGAATCTAATGGTTTCCATCACGCAGTTTCCCCTTTTAAAAAAGTCGATTTTGTGTTTCCCTTTTTACTCTTTCGAGGATAAATGGGTGCCGTTTTTGATCTGACTTTCTTAATCGGACTCACAGGAAGCGGGGCTTGGGGGCCCACCCCCTTCCCGGTTTTTATAAGACGGGTGGACGGCCTTACCCCTTTTCCCCCTTTATCTTAAACGGCCCCGTGAGGGGCCCGGGCCCGTGAGTGCCGCGGAATTGGGAGTACGGGCCCGCGGACGTAAGGTGTCAGCTGTGACAATTAAACATCATGGTGGGAGGCAACTGCAAAAATACTCGGATGTAACCCCGGTTGATTCCGTTGGTTTTTTTCCATGGGCCCTGTAATCTTTGACGAGGTCCCTCGACGTAGACTGAAAACTCCAAAAGGGGCTCGCCGGAAGAGAGGGCACGCAGCAAATGTATGCAGGAAAGTGCTAATTTACGTCCGGGGGCCTCTGAACGAAACCCGGGTTTTTTTCAAAGGGGGGTACCGGTTGTATCCCCAAGGCCCCTTTTACCAAAATTTTTTACAACCGGGCACTTTCATTGGGGGTCAAAGGGGTGGTATCCCTAATAAACAGAGAAAAGCCCGGGGTTGTTTAAAGGTCGTCAAAAAAAAGGCAAAGGGCCCCTGTGCAGGATGAACGGTGGGGGAAAGGGAAAAAAAAGGTTAAAGGTAGATAAAACGAAAAAGGGAAGAGTGAAAAAAAAGGTGGAAATGAAGGCGAAGAAAATGAGTGAAAGGGAAAAATATAGGTGGTTTGTCCCACACGAGGTGTCCCGCACGAAGCTCCCCCTTTTGTCGTTCTTACGACAAGCGGGGGTTTACTGCGGGATATTCTAAACCCCCTTCCGCAGGGGGGCGTTGGAAAAAAAAAATAGTTGAAAGGGGAAAAAGGGGGGTTGGTGAAGGGGGGAAGGGGGGGGGGGTGAGGAAAGAGAAATAGAGTGTGCGAGGAACGAAAAATAAAGTTAAAATAAAAATTGGGGAAACGGGGGGGTTAAAAGAAAGTGGGGGGAACCCGAAAAAATTAATTGTTTTAACAATTTTTTGATTGGTGTTACACTTTTTTTCGCCCTGGCAAAAAAAAATTTAGAGGTGAGTAAAAATAGGAGGGAGGTAAAAAAGCGGGAGGGGGTATCTGATGGTAGGACTGTATTAAAAAAAAAAAAATAAAAAAAAAGTTTTTTATTGAATGATGGTGATTTGAAGCTTGTTTTAAAGGGTTTTTTCAATTTTTTTTACGGGGAAAGGTGGCTAGTTGTTATAAATTTAAAGCAGCAAAGATTTCTTGTCAAAGTTTTAGTGACATGTAAACTTTTTGGCTTTTTCTAAGCCCAAAATTTAAAAAAGGGTTTTCTTAACATTTCATGCATGCCTCTAGACCCACTAAAAAAAAAGCACTCACAACAAAAAGAAATAATCAATTTATTTTTTGAATCTTTGAGATATTAAATAGTGTATAATAAATGTGTATCTAATTTTAACAGGGGAAATTTAAAAAGTTTCAAAGGTCTGAAAGCACCTTTTTGGTTTTTCCCCTAATCATTGCTGTCAGCATGTATGGTCCTCTTCTAAATTTTTTTTGTCGTCATTTTGTTTCCCTTTCATGCTTTAAGGGTAGTATGTCTTTCAAACCCCCTGATCCTGTAATTTTCCCTTCTAAACCCATCTGTTTTTAAGGGGTTAAAACCCTTTGGGGTGAGTTTTGTGATTGTTTTCTTCCATAGCGTGAACGCATTGGTCTTTTTTAATTTTCAGAATCCAGCCCCTTTAAGGAGGCGGAGTTAGGACCATGTTTTTTTCTTCTTTAAAAGTGTTCTTTTTTGGGAGAATTTTTTTTGAATGACGTATCTTGTTGGTTTCTGCATGCACGATTTTCCTACAGGGAACCCCAAAAATTTTTGCTCGGCGCAGTGAAAAAGCATTTTCATTACACTTTATTTCCTAAATTGGTAAAAAGTTTTATATGTGATTATTAGCATTATCCCCAAATGTTTAACCTTTTTTGTCTTGCGAAAACATTGTAAAGTTGATTCAGTAAAAACGGTGGGGGCCAGGTAAAGCAGTAGCCAAACCCTCATCAAGTTTTTCTGAAAATTTGTAATGTTTATCCCCCTCTTGTGTTATTTGAGGCCCGTTCAATATCCCTTCAACCCCTACAGTTCTGAAAAGTGCCTTTGATGTAAGGGAAAATAAGAAGTCCGTTCATTGGTTCGAACAAAACTTCTATTGAGGTGTGTTGTGCTATGCATAATTGACAAAAAATTGGTGTTTCTTTTGATGATGAAACTTTGGTTCGGGGTTTGTTGCGTCATGACATTGTTTAGGGATATATTGTAGCAGTGTTTCTTTCCAACATTAGTAAACTTTTTTACCCAGAGGACATACATTTATCTTTTCCGTTATTTTTTCAAATGAAAGCAAAGAGGCAGGGTTATTAAATGAACTTTTCCTCAAGCGCTTGAGGTTTGTTTGGAGATTATGTTTGGTCCCCTCAAGTTTATGTCACCCCAGAAGAGTTCCCCAACGTGCTCATTTCAAAATTTTTTTTTTCTTGGAGTTTATAAATAACGCAAACCAGGTGAACTTTTTGTTGGATGGTGCAAATGTTTTCCCGTAGTTTTTTTGCAAAATGCTAAAGTTTGGAAAAAGTAAGCAAAGTACATAAAGTTGCATCATATATGGAGATAAACTTTAAAGGGTTCTTTTTGACGTTTCATTCCTTTAAATTTTTACTCGCTGACCTTATCCGTTTTATTTATCGATCCCCAATTTGACCAAAGAAGGGGTTCTGTGGAGGTAAGTTCAATCACTATTTCAAGTCTATTTATGAATGCTTAAGGTCAGCGGTCTCCCGAAGAGATATTGTTGTCTTCATGACCCCTTGTTTGTTTTACAAATTTGGAGGTTTTTGGGCTGAAAAGCTAGCACGTTTTTAGCAAGGTTATGTTTAGCTTTTCACCTTTTAGATCCACAGCGCCCAAAATTTGAGTTTTTCAAATCGTTTCCCCTTTTGATCTATGTAATCATATTAAATTCCTCTGTAATATTTTGAAAAACATTGATTTTTAATGCTTACAAAAGTCTAAGCTCTAGTGATTAATAAAAAAAAATTTTAATTATCCATTTTTTTTTTGATTTTTTTTGTTTTTGTGGGGTCGGGGTTTGGTAGTATTTTTGGTAAAAATACCAATTTTTGAAGTTCAACATTAAAAAATGGTAACAAATTACAAGTTATATAAGACTTTAACAGAGTAACCTTTTTTTGTCATTAAATTATTTTAAAAACTCTCTACGATAAACCAGTAAGAAGTTACAGACGATAAAATGCCTCGATGTAAATATGACATGGTGGCCATATTGATGACATCATATTTCATACCCCCAACACTGATTTTTACTAAGACTGCTATATTTTGATTACATAAGTGGTAATTTCACCAAAAACCACAACCGCGTGTTTGGCAGTTCTATGCATTGGCACCAGAGTGATGCATGACATCGCCTAGCTGGTTGAGTTGGAGCGAGAAGAGCACTACTAGTATCAGGGTGATCCGACGTGTGGAAGTTTATGGGTTAGTTGATAAGTAACTGTTGTGGAGATTCTAGCATTCACAAAGGTACACCAAAAGACAAAATTCAATGGATTTTGTAAATGTTCAGGTGCTAAAAGTGTTTAAATAATATTATAATATATTATTTTGTATAGCAAGTATGTGAAATCAGCGTGGGTTGTAAGAAGTAAGGAAATACAAAGAAACTTCCAAAGGATAAAAATAATTATCTAAATCTGGTCGTAAAAGTTAATATTTTTACTGGTACACACTTTACTGCCGTTTAGGCTATGTGTAAACACTAATTGAGGACAACTGACAAGAATCAAAGTTCACAAGAATTCATTAATATTAGTGTTAAGCAGTGACTCATTTAAAAGGGCCAGGAATTAGGAGGGCCTGGACTACACATACATTTGTTAGACCACCTGAAAGATGACACACACATATACATATTATAATATTCACCATCAAGATGACCCTCGTGAGACTTCCTAGTGTAAAATTAGCTCTTTCAACATTTAATTTATTTATTTCCCTACATTCATTATTGTATTGGAAAACAAACGATGTTTCTTGGAATGAGCTGAGTAAGGGGGTTCAATAGAAGGAGACTAAACATTTTTTGCTATCGTCTGTAAGATCTTACTGGAGGAATCAACAAGATAAATTGGCAGAGTAAATGAAACTTTGTGGCTTATGTAGGTAGGATAACTACCTGCCTTCACCCATTTTTTAACACACTTACTTACTGAAAATATTATTTTGTAACTATTAAAATCTCGAAATCATGCACAAAATTTTAACAGCATTGGTAGCTAATTAAAGGTTTTGACTCGCTTCGGTGGAAGTATGGTATAACGCACTACTAAGATGGTAGACTAAAACACCGATAAAGGGAGATCGAGGTTCTATTATCGGTGTAGGTGTTTTCAAGGTGGTTTTATTACCACAAATGCTGGCACACTATGGCTAAATGTAACCAACCTAATACCCAAAACTATTAGCGTAATTAATATTTATTATTATTATTATTATTATGGTTTAAAGGCCCATCGACACATTAAGGTCATTAGGGCCTTGAACGATATTAAAAACATAATAAAATCCCCAAAGAGGAGACACATAATAATTCACCTGCATAATATACAGGTAAATACATAATATACAAATTAATAAATGATATAAATATAAAATAATAGATAAAAAAGCGATAAAATACCCATCTGAGACACTCCATAGAAGTGATCAAATGGGCTCTTAGTATAAATTAAGTGAGACAGAAAACTGCTATAAAAAACAGGTTTATCACTCCAATAAAAAGACAAAACAGACATATTAAAATATAACACGTTAAAATGACACAACATGTTAAAATAATAATACGTTAAAAAGACAAAACAAACATGTTAAAAGAATGTTAAAAAAATTTCAATATGAGATAAAGTCCAAATGAGTCACTTAATAAAAGTGACTCAAATGGCATTAAAAAGATCCGCCTGGCGTATAAAACGGAGTAAACAAATAACTCCATCCGCGCTATCACGTAATAAAAAACGTAGGTCACCTTTGAAATCAAGAGCCAGGCGGATAGGGGCATATTTACGACACTCCACCAAAATGTGATACACACTCAGAGGAGCATCCAAAAACTCACACACTGGGGTGGGTCGCATCTCAATAAAAACCCATGGTCAATGATAAGTGTTCCGACGGGGTTTGGTCACGATGACCTCCTCTCTTCTAGACTTTCGTATAGAAGAGGGCCACCGCGACACACCGTCCCTGATGGACCGCAGCTTGTTCTGAGCAGGGGTCGAAACCAACTGCTCTTGCCAGGTGTGTAAGACCCCACGCCGAACATAGCCCTTTAGATCTAAAAACATGACATCCAGACTCTCCTCAGGAGGCAGGCGTGCTGCCTCCTTGGCCGCCTGGTCCGCCAGTTCATTTCCTGAAAGACCAGCGGGCCAGGAATCCAGCAAAAGGCAAGCCGGGTGCTTAATGAATCAATTTTTAAACTTTGTTCATGTATCATCTGCACGAGGGGATTCCAGGAGTAGAAAGTGGACAATGCCAACAAAGCACTCATGGAATCCGTACAGAAAAGAACAAAACGGTGACACGATAAACAAAACATAACGATTTAAAAATGGCATATAGTTCAGCCGTAAACCGGTGGATTGACCAGGTAAAGCAAATTTAAAATTAGATCTTTCCACAACAAAGGCGGATCCCACGCAGGCCCCACATTTTGAGCCATCCGTGTAAATGCGCTTAAAACCCCGAAAGCGGGTTGCGAGGAGCTCGTTAAAGGTCCTCTCGTAAACAAAGTATGGGGTGGTCGCTTTGGGAACTTGGCAAGGTCAAAGTGGCATTGAGGTAGGCGTATGTTCCAGGGAGAAACTCAACCTGGGAATGTGGGATAACCTTTGGCAGGATTATCCCACACGTGTCGAAAACGGATAGCATCCGGATCTCAACCGGCCTTGTACTACGCCATTTGGTTTCATACAAGACACGGTTAGAAGGATGAAACACAGACGGTAGGCAACATGCTCTGGCATGAAATGTAGTTTTGACACATAAGATGACAGAAGATAGGACCGCCGGTAAAGAATAGAGGGCTCACCGGCGTCAGCACAAATGCGGACGACTGGACTGGTACAAAAGCGCCAGTAGCCAGTCGAGTGCCAGCATGGTGGACACTATCTAGCATCTTTAACGCCGATGGTCTAGCTGAGCCATACACAAAGGCTTTCGTAATCAATTTTTGATCTTACCAAGGCCCTATACAGGCGCAACAAGGTTTCCCTATCAGCAACCCAAGAGCGACCGCTAACTACTTTAAGTAAATTCAGTGCTTTAACACACCTTGCTTTCAGGTCTTTGATGTGGGAAATTCAAGTTAATTTAAAATCAAATAAAAGTCCCAAAAACCTTACGCTCTCCGAGACTTGTAAAACAACGTGGTTCATTAAAATATTGGGGGCTGGCTGTATTCCGCGTAATCTATGAAAGTGGACGACCGTCGTCTTGGTCGCTGAGAAGGTAAAGCCACTATGCGATGCCCACTTCTATAGATTATTGACAGCTAATTATATCTGCCGTTCAGTCCTGTGGAGACTCGATGAACTGCAATAAATTGCGTAGTCATCCACGAAAAGACATGAACGAACAGGTAAGCGCACGTTGTATACAATACTATTTATTGCAATAGCGAACATCGTACAGCTTAAAATACTACCCTAGGCATCCCATTTTCTTGAATAAAATCATCGGATAAGGTGTTGTTTAACATTACCCGGAAGTTCTATATGACATAAAATTAGATATAAAAATAGGGAGGTTCCCCCACAACCCCCAATTAAACAGGGATTTTAAATGCCGTAACGCCATGGTATTTGTACGCCTTCTCCAAATCAAAGAAGACAGCCAAGAGGTGTTGTTTATGGAGGAAGGCGTCACGAATTGCTGTCTCAAGGCGAACAAAATGATCCACCGTGGATCGGTTACGACGAAAGCCACATTGCATATCAGATAGTAGATTGCGTGATTCTAAATACCATAATAAATCTTTTATTGATCATTTTCTCTAAGTATTTTGCATACACAACTAGTTAATGCTATAGGTCTATAACTAGTTGGCTTTAATTTATCCTTGCCACTTTTATATAGGGATAACGGTTGCTTGCCTCCACAGTGTTGGGAATTGACGAGATTCCCAAACACAGTTGTAGAGGTCTAAGAGGAACGCCCGTCCGGCGGGGGGCACAACATTTTGTAATGGATATCATCCGGGCTAGAAGCTGTGTTGCCCGCCTGGAACAGGCATAGATAAGTTCCTCTTTAGTAAACGGGGAGTTATATTCCTCCCCCAACTTTGGCCAAAATAAATATTAAGGCGCTCGATGCTGCGCTTATGCACCCAACTCCGTTAGAGTAGCTCGCAGTGCTAGAAATAGCGGCGAACATCGAGCCCAATACATTGACAACTTACACAGGGGAGGAGACAAGGGAACCGTTTGACATGAGGGCAGGTATACTATTAATGAAATTTTTGCTACTACTTAATTTACGAATATTGTCCCAAACCTTAGTGGTGGGGGTGGTAATTGTAAGGGCAGAAATAAACTGTTTCCAAGACTCTCTTCTGCTTTCTCGAATAACACGGCGAGCTCGAGCGCGTAGAATCCGGAATGACTCCAGTTTCTCCAAAGTAGAACGTCGATGAAAGAGGCGTAGGGTCTTTCGACGGTCAGAAATAGCCAACCGACATTCCTCGTTCCACCAGGGAACAGGACGGTGGCACGGATTTAGGGATGGAAGCACTCGCCACTGCGATGACCTTCGAAGTAAAATGCCCAGCCTTAACATCGACGTCAGGATGTTGGGATTTACCAAATACGGCGAGCTCGCGGAATCTATCCCAGTCAGCACGTTTTAGCACCCAATGGGGTATCCGCACTGTACTGGGAGGATCTTGAAGTAGTGAGAGCAGAATGGGAAAATGATCACTGCCACATAGGTCCGAGTGGACCTCCCAAAGGAAGTGAGCAGCGATCCCGGGACTACATAAGGTTAGGTCGATGGCAGAGGATACACCATTAAAGGTAGAGAAGTGTGTCTGGGTTTCGGTGCTCATTAACACCAGGTTTCCCGAGACAAGTATAGCCTATACCATACTCTCAAGGGCGTCTGTAAAATTAGACCCGCACACCAGGTTATGCGCGTTAAAATCCCCCAAGGTGATAGAGGGGGCAGGAAGTTGTATAAAGAGGGCCTCTAGAGTCCTCTTAGGGACACGCTCACCCAGTGGGAGGTAGATGCAACATATTGTTACCTCCAAAAAGAGGGAAACTCTGACAGCAATCAATTGGAGATCAGATATAATATGTATAAACTTACTGTATATATTGCTACGTGCAAGTATAGCTACACCTCCGCTAGCCCGATCAAAGAGTGGCTTGTCGGACATCGTATCCACGAAGCATCGGGTTATCAGTTGGGCGGAAGTGGGTCTCCTGCAAGCACAAGATGGGAGGATGCAGGGAAGAAATTAGTTGTTTAATTACCTCTACACGAGCAAAGAAACCCTACAATTCCATTTGTAGTAGCGACATACTTTATTAATATAAAATTTAGTTATCCTCGCAATCCATGTCACTATCCTTTAAGAATAAAAATTGGTTGACGACCTTATTAGGTCCTCTTGCCTTTCCCAGTCTCTCCTGGACCTCCCGCTTCTGGAGAGGCTTCGGTTTGTCTCTGAGAGACTGGGTTGTTGGACCTTGTGTGAAGGCTTTGTTAAGGCCTTCGATGCTTTTTTTATTGTAATTTTGTCGGCGGTCCCTCGCTGGTCCTTCCTTACGGCACAAGTGGGACTCGCCTTAGCGGCCTCACCTGTTCCGCAACATATCCCAACCTCCGGAGGCCCAGAGGCGAGTGTGAGTGGCTCAACAACGGCCGCCCGTGTTTTAGTACCCGAGAAGTGCTGGGGGGGTCCCCTAGGTGGGCCCTGGGGGTTACCCGAGGTGGGTTCGGGGAGATCCCCGTGGCGGGTCCGGGAGGGGGGGTTCCCCAAGGTGGGCTCGGGGGGAGGGGTTTCTCGAGGAGATCTCTTCGGTGGTATGCGTGGTGGAGACGACCCTTGTGGTGATTTCGCCTCGTTTAAAAATTTAGGCGCCACAGAGGGTTTGGCGCGGAATCACTATATATGTCTCGAGAAGAGACCAATGGCACTGGTCGCGTTGGCATCTTAGCAAGATTAACTACGCAGTGGCAGTTGGGACAGTTTATGTTCTGACTGACAATCTGGCTATATGAAGTTTGAAATACGGTAGCCTGACTAGATTAGTATTCCTTGCGTGCCTGGGCATATGAAATCTTCTTTTGGGAATTGTATCTCCAGGAATTTCTTCTCTACTTTCCATTTCGGACAGGTCCGAAACCACGCGGAATGCGGACCCTTGCAGTTGACGCAGTATTTAGGTGACTCACGTGGTGTTTCGTGTGCCTCCTGTCCAGAGTCCGCACAGGTTGGCTTACCACGGCATCGCAGCTTCGTATGCCCAATTTCCTGGCACGAAAACAGCGTCGAGGGTTAGGGACATACGGCCGGACCCTGAGCACGTGGAAACCTGCTCGGACCTCCTTCGGAAGGGTAGGAGTCGAAAATGTGAGTATATACGTATCCATAATTTTTTTTTACAATACGGGACACTTAGGTGATATGCTGGGGGGGAAGATCCTTACAGATTTCTTCAATGCTCACGCAGTCGAGGTCAAAGCAAGTGACCACTTCCTTGCAGACATTGAGGAACCTGTGAGGTTCCACCTTCACAGGTATATAAGCCGTATTACTCGACGGTATTTCAGTAATAGCCATAATGTATGACGACTGACGTCAGTTGTAGTCTGAATCAAAATAGTGCCATTACGCAATTTCCTTATAGAAACGTCTGATTTTGCTGCACCAT
>JBCFYV010005532.1:0-15621 GCA_039000515.1 Timema cristinae | reverse complement strand
ACATCACACCTTTGAAAACCCGGGGGCCCAAGATAGTCAAAAATTTTGGTTTTGGGATGCATTGGGGGTTTAAACAAAAAGTTTCCAGGGGGAGATAAATAAAAAGGATTTTATCGAAAATTTTAACCAATAAACTTTGTCTGGTTTTACAGCCCAAACCTCCCCCCCAGGGGGACGCCCAAAGCACAGTCTTTCCCAGAACAAAATTTTCACCCAACAAAATCACTGAAAATAAAATTGCCACAAAGGAAAATTGAAAACTTTTTTGAACTTCATTTCAGATAGGACATGTTTCCGGGGGAAAACCGACTCAAAGTTTTCCCAACCAATACAACATCCTAGGGGTACTCTTTTTTAAACCCCATGGATTTTTCCCAAAGGTGTTGAAAAAGTTTCCCCAATTTCTTGGATTGTCTGAAAAGGCCAATCAAAAAAAACTAGGGGTTAAGTTTAAAGCAAGCTAAATACCTACCCCTCCCTTTACTGCGGACGCGGACCCCCAATGCTAGGAATAGGAAAAAGGGTTTGGGAAGGGACCCTTTTTATTGATTTTCCTATAGTCAACAATGAGTTGGGGTCCCTCCCCTTTTCCCTTGGGGTTTAAAAAAGGATGGCCGCTTTATGGCGAACTTAACTTTACCCTTTCCCTTGCTTTAAATTTTTTTCCAAATTAAAATTCTAAATATTTTATTTTAGGGGGGGGGGGGGGGGGGAACGGGATTTAAGGATCTGCCCTAACTGGGACATTTTTAAAAATACAAAAAAATTTTCTTTAGGGAAAAAATTGTCGAAAACCTTTTTCCCAGTTAAAAAGTAATGACTTTGGGGAAAATTTCTCCACAAAAAAGAAAATAGCTCTTCTTTTTGGGGCCCAAAATTAAACCCAAAAATTTGAAATTTAAAGCCAAAACACAAATTAATTTTTTATAAAAGGGTTTCATTTATTAAAAAGGGCCCCAATTTCCCCCAAAAAATTTTTTTTTCCCCCAAAAAAACACCAAAGGTAAACCCCCTTTAAGGTGAATAAAACAAAACCCCCAATTTTTCAATTGTTATTTTTCCAAAATTTTAATTTTCTCAGTGGGTTTAGCCGTTTCAAACTAGCAGCCCCAAAAAGGGGCAACAGTCGAAGGGCCTTTTAAGCATCATTTTCTTTTGTCCCCAATAGGGAAACTTGTTAGTTAACCCAATCTTCGATTTTTCCCAAAATGAAACCCAAACATTTATTTTTGTCAAAACCCTTTGATGTCTTTTTTTTTTTTTCTCCCTTTTTTTTTTTCGGTGGCTCTTCAAGCCAGAAAAAAATATATTTTTTTTCATCGCATCTTACTGCATGTTCAAGCTATAAGCATTTTTGAAATTTTTTAAACGCTACTAAACTGGGGAATTAGGAAGGTTGAATTCGGAGTAAATAGTTTTCTCATTGCATGGAGGGAGATTTAAAAAACCCAAATTTTGGGAAAAAAAAAACGGGATAAACCCTTTCCAAAGTTTCGAACTTCGATCTAAACTGTCATCAGAGTTAGAAATTTTTTAAAAATTTTTAAACTTAAAAGCTTTTCAGGGAAAAAAAAAAGATGTTTAAATTTCATTATTCTAGAAACAGTACGGTAGAATTTTTTGGGTGAGAAAAAAACAAAGATAGTATAATGTATAGCAACGATTCTCAAAGGGCTACTGTAACCCCGGGGTTTATGCGTGCACCTTTCAGGGGTATCAGCAAATTTCAAGGGAAAGTTGAAAAAAAGGGCAAGGGGCTTTTGGAAAAACCCAATTGTTGGGGACTTTCTGTTTTCTGGTTTCCATCCCTAAATTTTTCCCCCCATTTTTTTTCTTCGCTTGGGGAAAGATTTCTGAGAATTTTCAACCCCCCTACTTGACACCTTTTACATTAAGCCTTTTGCCTAAACCCCTCTGGGGGGTTTTTGGTTTTTGGTTTAGGGTTTCACTCCCCAAAAAAAGATGGTGTTTCTAAAGTTTTTACAAACGGTGGGCTTGCCGCCATCAGGTTGGCGCATTACTGTTTGTTTAAACAAAAATGGGGGGGGGGGGGGGGGGGGTGGCTGACCCCGACCGGTAATCGCGAGGCCCGCAAGCAAACTTTTTTTTAGAAAATGGGTAGAGATAAAAAAGTTAGTGCAGGGAAACCCTTTAAAATGTGTGGAGATAAAAACCCTAAGATTTCCCAAAAATACTCTCGAGCAAAAAATATTTGCCCCAGCCCTCCCACCCCGCTTTCATTTTTCTCTGGGGGTTCAAATCCCTGGAGGGGATTTTTGGGGAGATCTTATTAAAACGTTTTCCCTTTTATTTTCCCCCGCAAATGTGGGGGACATTTATTTAATTAAATTCCCGCCCTGTTTAGGTAAAGAACTAATTATGCCAGTGGGTTAGGGATGAATATGTTTCAAAATTTTGAGGAAGTATAACCCCATTTTCCCTGGAGAGGGAGTGGGAAAAAAATTTGGGAAAAATTTACCCAATCATTTTAAATTTAGGGCACAATCTCCCAGTCATCCCGGGAGGAATTGTTTTTTTGTGATAAATGAAAGCCTTTTGACCATGTTGCCCCCAAAGTTGGGGGTTTTTACCAAAACCTCGGGGTCTTTTTAAAAAACTAAAAGTTTTAAAATAACATGATTACCAAAAACTTAAAAAAATTTCGTAAGCTTTGGGGAGGTTTGGGAGGGAGGCCCTTTCAGGAAAGGGGGGTTCCCAAAATCATGTTAAAAAAAAAAATTTGTAATTTAAAAATGGCCCCATGCAAAAAAAAAATTATGGGGGCCCTAGATACAAAAGGGCCCAGCAGAGGGGGCCCTGTTATTTTGGAAAAGTAAACCCAACTCTGGTCAATTTTTTTTTTAAATTTACTTTTTTTAAAAAAAATATTTGAAAATATTATTTCAAAGAAATATTTGGGGAGGGTTGGGGGATAAAAATTTCTATATACTTATTTATTTAGAGGAAAAAAAATTTTTTAAGGAAATTTAAAAAAATAAATCATTTTTTAAGATTTTGTTTACCAAAATATTAAGGGCCCATACGAGAAAGAATGTAACTTACCCATTTTGTTCCCTATATTTATTTTTCGTTTAAATTTGTAGGAGGTTTTAAAATTAAAAAAAAAACTAAAATTTAATGTGCTTTAAAATTTTGGGCACGGGTTTTATTAATTTTTAAACTTTCCCTTTTAAAAAGGCAATAAAAATTTAAAAAAACAGTTTCCCTTTTTTAAAACCCTTTGAACAATTTCTACTTAGGAAAATACATCAAATCTCGATTCCCACGACCTTTCCGATTTCCCTGGAAAAGGGTCGTTATTTCGAAGGGCCCGTTATTGGAATTTTAACAGATTTTTGTTCCACCCTTGAACTTCATACGAAAAAATTGCATTTTTTAGACAACAAATAGCGGGGGTCATAAAAAAATCGTTCCAAAATCCAACTAAAAACGTAACCAAATCAAAATAACAATGTTAAACAATAGCATGGGTCGTCAAAAATTGTTCACAAAATCAAACCAAATCGAGAATCGAAATAACAATGGCAAAAGCAAGCCTGGCGCGTGATGTAGCTGCAGTCGCGCGGGGGGGGAAACATTTTTCTTGATTGAGGGAGGGGGTGGACAGAGTCAAATGCTATTGGCTGGCATTGATGAGGTGGTGTCTATTTTTATACCTGACCCACCCCAGTTACTATTTAATACGGGCGCTCACAAGGATAATTGCAATGCAGTGACCTAAATAAATGCAACAAACACATTTTACAGCCGATTTCCTTAAACTTTTCAACCTTTTTTCCCACATTTTTCATGGTTCCCCAAAAAAGGGTCGTTACTTCGAGGGGGGACGTTTATTCCCGGTGGTCGTAGAATTGAGAGTTGACTGTATCTGCTACTTTTATTACTGATTTTAACCACGTCATACTACCTGTTCATGTTATACGCATATATGATAAACTAATTGGGTAGTAATTAAGAAGGAAGCATTTGACATTTTATCGACCAGCTTTTTTTATGTAAGGAGATGGAGAAACATTTTAGGAAAAACTCCCCTCAGTGGACCCGCCCAGATTTGAACCTCAAGCGCTCCGCTATCTGCAGGCCAATTTAATTCTGGATTGACGCCTTAGACCACTTGGCCATTTGAAGTGGGTATCTGTTATTTAATACGGTGCTCACAGCTTTCAAACATCTATAGCATTTACACAATTTTCCAGAAAATAAATGTTTTTGGGAATAATTTTCACCCTATTGGTAGATTTTAACTTTAGTAAATATCTCCATGGTGTCAGCCTGCATGCGGGCTATACCAATCGGCGGGGCTGCAGTTTGTTGGCGAGATAGTGCCAACATTTTCGGGCTGAGGTTGCCATGTGGTCAGCACAACGAGCCCTCCAGCCTTCTATCCCAGTTTTTAGACTGAAGTGCTACTTATTCATTAAAGTTTCTCCTCATTTGTCCTCACGAGGTTGATTTTGGTTCCGTTTCAGACCCACTGCTTCACAGATAGAATTAGGGGCACTAGGAATTGAACCGAGACCTCGGATCTAAATCTAGTAAATCTGGCCACTATATCACAGAGGCGGTCGGGTATCAACTACTTACTTACTTTGTGGCATTGGGAAACACAAAAGTTCATTTACTTTTAAAGATTTTAAATATATTTTACATTTATTGGCTCCATGTTGTGGTCAATATTGCTAAAGTGCTATGAATGATCATTAAGTGCGTAAATTAATCGCTTTGTCACTTTGCTAGTTCGATTCCCTGTAAGGTTGAAATTACTTATTTCTAGCGTGATACGAACTCGGCCAAGGCACAAGAGTTTGAACATGCTATAAGTGCGTTACAGAGTGTTAGTAACATTTACTTTAGCTAAGAGTTTTTTTAAAGTACTTGAAACAGAATAATCGCTACATTGTTATATATAAATACTATTTGTATCTTAATTTTGATATTATTTCTACAGTAAAAAAAAATAGTATCACTACTCATCCGTTGTACTTAAATTAGTAGATACATATAGCCCAAGCGCCAGTAAATTCATACCATTTTTAAAAAAACATTTACGTCAAGCAGTTAAATAATCAATTTAATCTTTGAGTTTCTTTGTGCGCCCCTTTCTTCCATCGACCCATGCTTCACAAACTTGTATTCACAAGGATATAAAATAAATATCGTGTAAATACTTCTCCACCTCAAAATCTATACAATCCATTGGATCTTGTCCGAAAGCAAAAAAAAATCACATATTGTTAATTATAAAAAAAAGTAATCACCGTGGGTATTTTTTGTTCGAGATTCGATACATTTCTTCCGAAACAAGTGGACAAACTGCGAGAATGCAAAAAGGTTCAAAATTAAAATTTAAACACATTTAACAAGCTAATAACATAAAAATTAACATTTTCACACCTTGACTACCAAAGGGGCTTCGTTTTATTAATTTTTTGAAAAAATTAATTATTCCAAAGTCCAATGAGAGTCAAATCCTAGACCCTAAAATAAATATAGTATATAAAATATACTGAGAACGTCTCCCAAAATTTCATTTAGACCAAATTTTATTTAAAATAACCCTGTTAGATATGAGCAGGAATGTTTATTTTTATATATTATAATTGTGTATTAAAAATTTAGTGTACAGTTTGTTTTCATATACTCTGAATATTAACACTTAATATTACAACGTGTATTCTCAAGAATGAGAAGACCCGTGAAAGAATGTAAGATACGAGTGAAGAATTTTAAATGTTTTACTGCCTCAGGGAAATAAGGGTAATGTCATAAAACTTTGTGTATGGAGAAGCTGTGGTTTTTTCTTTGAAAATAATGTTTCACTAGAGTTATACTCTCATTGAAGTAAGTTGGGACCAACTATTTTTATTCACACAGCAGTTAGGACTTTGTGAGTATTTTAGTTAAGATGTTTATATTTAACTACCCCAAATCTTCATAATTGGAAATTGTCCCTTCTTATCCCAATGCACATGGTATTAATGTTTCTTTGACTAAAGAAGTCCACAGAGATAAGCTTCACCCTCCATGCCCCCTGGATTCCGATACAGCAGGTTGCAAAACGATACTAGCATGTAAAATGGGTAACGATCATACTAACGGCACCTATTATCAACTAAGATAATATTTGTAGAAGGAAAAGTTGTATTTAAAACTATGTATTTTGATAGTGTGTGGGACTTGGGAGTCGTTAGAGCTCAATATCGTCGTGATTATTGAAGTTTAACCCAAAAATTAAAAAAATATGTCTAAAAAGAAAAATAAATTATTTCATTAAATAGTATGTCATAAACACACAATCTAGCTTAGTTGTACAAAGAAAATAATTAAATAAAATCAATTAATAATTTTTGTTTTCCCTTTTTAAAATGCATGGAAATGGAAATATTTTAATGAAAATATTTCACTATTTTTAGCAGGGTTTTGAAAATTTCATAAGAATTATTAAATATGCCCAGATATGTTACTAAAATAAATTAAAAACAACAATATTTAATTTTTAAATATTTTTTTTAACATTTCTTTGTTTTAGAACCGTGCATGTATGGGTAGGCACAGCCTTAAATAGTTGTTATATTTGCTTTTTTTTAGAGTAATTTGATCATCTTTCATGAACAATCAAGACTGGTGACATACTCTTTCTCTCAAAGATTATCTTTGAGGAGGCTTATAATATTTGGCCTCCTCCCCCCTGAAAACAACCCCTGGATCAGCGCTTTGGTACATACACATGACATCTTTCTGGTTTTTTTTAATGTCTTTTTTGACGATTGGTTTTGTATCAATGTTGACAGTTTACACGTGTAGAAAATAGAGTTGCGAGAGTTTGAGTATAATTTATTTTTGATTTCTCCTATATATATATATATATTTTATATATATATATATATATATATATATTATATTATATATAATATATATAAAATATATATATATATTCAAAAAACGGAAGTTTTGAAGCATCTTTTTTTTAACTAACTTTTCTCGTTTCGGTCAAGATGGATAAGTGGCTAATTAAACATCCCTGCCTGTTAAAAGGGGAAGGCTTGAACTGGAAATGAGGCTACCTATGGTGAAAATGATGGTTGTAAAGTTTGTTGTTGACCCAAACGGAAGCTGAATCTTCTTTGCTTAGGCCTATTCATCAGAAAAAATCTTAGCCAAGTTAAGAAATTATGATCCGGGAATATTTGTATTTAGGATTTTCTTATACAGGAAGTGAGTCAGAACTACATCTCTGTGTGTTATTTGTATTTCTAACAATTAAATAAAACCATCTTTATTAAAAATACATTTAATACGAAAACATAAAAACCCTTAAAATTAAACCACTTGATTTTATAAGCGTGGGGAGGCTGAAATAAAATCTGGTAGACAAGAAGTTCAATTTTTCCTCTCTGACAAGTGTAAGTTTAGTGTAAGATTTACAAATAAGAAATGGCTGTGCAGCCTAGCTTTCATGGCTGACGTATTTCAGCGACTGAATGAGCTGAATAAAGGTTTTCAGGGTAAACACACAACACCTTTCAGGGTTTTCATAGCAAAATATAAGCATTAAAAAAGAACCTCAATTTGCAGCTAAATAAGTCGTGAAGCGACAGCTGTAATTCTTTCCATACTTAGAAAATTTCTTTAGAAGAAAATAAACTTGAGCTTTATGTTTCTGTTTTGAACGACATAAAAGAGCATTGTTTGGGTTTGATTGAAGACTTTTGCGAATTTTTTCCCTGAGAATTTAGAGAGTGAGTTTCTAGATGCGAGACCCTTTTTCTGCAGGGGAAAGGGACTTCAGTATACCAATTTTTTTAACGAAAGAAAAGGAAGAAATTATTGAATATGTTCTGTGATGAAAGCCTCAAATCCAGCTCAAGAAAACATCTTGGCAGACTTGTGGTTGACAATTTTCCCTTATATCGCTGACCGGGGTCACCCAAGTTTATGATGACTTTCTCAACAACATATCTCTGCGAGAGTGGTTTTTCACCCGTGTTGAAACCAAAATATTAGCACCGCAATAGGCTAAATTTGGACCCCCCGACCTCCACTTAAAAGTTTCAAATGGACAACCAAACCCCAAAAATTTGTGCCAAGAATAAAGTCACTTTCCCTCTCACTGAAAAAACTTGGATTCTAATATATCAGCTCCAGAATTACAATTAAAAATTTGGTTTGAAAACATTTTTTTTTAAGTTTATTTTGTATTTATTTTTGAAAAATTTGTGAAGAAGATATATAAAAACTTTTCTACAGACTTTTTACATTTAAAATATGTTCATTTAACTGATCCAAAAACGATTTCAATATGAGATCATTTTAGGGCTATAACAGTGGGATTATCTCTAAACAGCTTTGTCACATTTGAAATATTTTGATTACAGATATTACTTCCCAATAAATTAAATATATCAATTTATTTGCCAAGTGCTCATATATTTTTAAAGCTGTAATTTGGTTTTTTTTTATCTTGGGAGTAGGCCTACATTAAACTTTAATTGATGGTCAAGAGGTACAATCTAAAAAAGGTTGGGAAACCACTGAGGTATAGTATGTCCTAAGAAATATTTTGTGTTTTAAGAACAAGCTTAGATCCATGTAAAAATAATCTATGTGACAACCATGTTTGTGTGCTTGTGTGTGGCACTAACTATGAACTAATTAAAATATCAAACACACTTGGAAGCACCTGCCCAAAGTAAGAATACAAGTTGCCTAAACATTTCGAAATAATTCCCTTGTAACTTCGTTAGTTCCAAAAAAAACATGTCCTTATAATCTAGAACTATCAATGAGTGGTCTGTTTGGACAAGGATCTCAAATGGAATCTAATGATACAAATAGAGCTTATTTATCTCATTGTTTACTCGAAAAGATGAGAAAAATTCATTATTTTAAATTCAGGATGACAAGTATTTTTAAGAACCCCCCCCCCCTTTTACAAAACAATAGTAATATGATTTTATTTATTATTATTATCACCACGTCTTACTACCCGTTCGGGTTTATACGCACTTTGGCTAATGTTGTAATGGTAGGGTGATTGTGAGATGAAATGGAGGACCTACAGTTTAACGTGAGATCCGAACAACGGTGGAGGCCTGGCATTCCCCAAAATTTTACAAGATGTCTTGTCAGAGGTGAAGGGAAGGGTTTGGTAATCAGATAAATCTGTGCCCGGGGCCGAGGATTGAACCCCGGCCGCCAGCACAGAAGTCGACACCTTACCCTAGACCAGCGTTTTCCAAAAGGTGTTCCGTGGAACCCTGGGGTTCCATGGAAGGGTCAAAGGGGTTCCGAGTTCCTTTGAGAATTAACTAAAACCTTTTTAGATAACAGCCATAACATAGTATCAAACAAGCGTGGGCAGAGCAGGGTGACGGGGGCAACCCGTCGAGACCGCGCGTGCACGGACCCTTGCGGCCCACACAGTCGCGTCAGTTACCGCGATAAGACTGCACGTTTTTACGACGTAATTTTACTTAATATTTGATGTAAATAGAAGAATTGTTTTAATCTGGAATTTTCTACGTCCTTAGGGAGGTTTTTGATTATTCGTAGTGGAGCTGTAACGAACCAACCTCTGCACTTCTGTGAAATGAATGGTAGGATTTAAAAACTATAGGCTGCTATAAAAATGTTCCTTTTTTAGAGTTTTTTAATTTTTGTTCTAACTAATTATTAATTTAATAAAATTTATTCTTATTTCTACTAAATATGTAAAATGCAATTATACTAAATTTTAACCCACTTGTGAGTATTTTTTCTATTTGTTATTTCAGTTTATAATAATGGACAATTGGCTAAAACGGGGGCACCTCGCAAGTGGAAAAAGTGTTTTTTCATGTTACCGCAGTGTCTACTAAAAATATTTCAGAAGAAGATGTTGCAAGTTTTTCTGGTAAGAAAGTTATATTTATTATTATCAAAATCAATCTGTTAATACAGTTGGCCCAATAACTGTTGGCTTACTCACCTTACACGCATTAATTTCTTAATTTTTGTTTATTAATTTTTATTTTATTTTATGTTTTGGTTTTGTTTATTATTAATGGGTATTATTGTTGTTGTTGGTTTTTTATTAATGTTTGTTAATTTATTCCAGGGTACGGTAAATACGGAAGACTCTTTCCTGGGCAAGACCCACAAAGTACACCAATCAACAAAAGGGCTGAACCCCAGGAGAGAAACTGCTTCGAAAAAAAGGAAATATGATGAATCGTACTTGTCCTTCGGACTTATTCCTGTAGGGAAATTTCTGAAAATCCAGATAGACAATGTGTTATTTGCAACAAAATTCTGTTTAATAGCTCTTTGGCACCGTAAAGCTTAAACGACACCTTGAAACCAAAACACCGCAACTGAAGGACAAAAAACTTAAGTTTTTTGAAAGACACAAAGAAATAAATAATCTGGTGTTGCTGCTTTTACACAGATATGTAAAAACAGATAATGGAAAAAAGCAACAGGAAGCGTCATTCCTGCTAAGTTACAAAAATTGCTCGTGCTGGTAAACCACACACGATTGCAGAAAAAATTTAATAAACCATGTATGACAGAAATTGTCAGCTGCGTACTTGGAGAAGACGCAGCGAAGAAAGTTGCAGCAGTCCAGTGTTCCAACAACATCATATCTGATCGAGTCCATAAGATTTCAAACCCCTATTTAAGATGAAATTATTAGTTAGATTGAAAGACAGTGAGATGTTTACCAAAACAATTTACGAAAGTACAGATGTCGCCGGGTTATCAATACTGCTTGTTTTCGTGAGATACCCCTTCGGAGGATCTATTGAAGAAGATTTGTTACTCTGTGCACCTTTGGAGACCAACACAACTGGAGAAGGATTTTACAGTCATTGATAGTTACATCATAAAAACACCAGCATATTGATTGGAAAAAAAATGTATTGACGTGTGCAGCGATGGAGCTGCAGCTATGACCCGGGAAAAAAAAAAGGAACTGTAACTAGAATAAAGAATGTTGCACCTAAATGTAGTAGCAGTCACTGCGTTTTACTTTGCCATGCCCTTGTCTAAAGAAAATGCCATTAGACTTAAACAGAGTTCTCGATCAAGCCGTACAAAAGGTCAATTTTCGTTAAATCACGCCCACTTTCCCGTCAAGGCTTTTTAAAAATAGCGTGTGAAGATTTAGGAAGTCAGCATCAAAAACTTCTTCTACACACGGAAGTGAGATGGCTTTCGAGAGGAAAAGTTGTATCCGGGTGATTTTTAATTGCCGCAACGAGCTTAAGATATTCTTCGCTGGACATACCATTTCTGCATCCGTTAGTTTTGTTTGTTGAACTATTGCACGATTAGCTTTTGGGTTTATGAAATTAGCTTATTTGGCCGATATATTCGATTAAACTCAACGTAATCTGCAAGTCCTTACAAGGAAGAACCACCACCACGTTTACAGTAAAAGATAAAATATATTCACTTATAAACAAACTTGGCTTCGGGAAACGAATGTTTTGAAAAAAGAAAGTTACGAAAGTTTTACTCTTTTAAATGGCTTTCTGGAAGAAAAATGAGTTTCAAGTAACCTCAAATGTGGAAAAAAAAAAAACATACATAAACGTTTTGAGTAACCTTAAAAATCCTTTAAAGAGTATTTCCCGGAGAAGTTACAGGACATCGATGGGTACAGAATCCATTCGCAAATCATACCAAACCATCGATGCTAACTGTGTCAAAGTATGAGAAAATTTGATCGACATTAAGTGTTCACCCCTTCTAAAAAAAAAATTCGAATCGAAGAGTATAATTTAAAATTATTTTTGGATTGGACTTAAAGATAAACCTGCGTCTTTTTGAGAAGGATTTATGGTTTCTTCCGTTTGTGACGACTTACCGAGCGGAGGGGTTTTTCAGTTACGCTTACCCCAAAAACAAGTACAGAAAAGAGGGATGCAGCCCCAGATCTTGCGTTCAATAGTCAGACATTAACCCAAATTTTTATGCTTTAAAGTGACTATGTAAAAAAAATTTCATTCTTCACATTAAATGTCCCTTTTTTTTTGTCAAAAATGTTTTATAATACCATATTTAAAAAATATTTATAATTATTTTTTCTTTTCATTAAAACAAAAATATTCAAACTAACAAAAGGTAAAATCACTTTTGTTATTTCAAAATGGGGTCCCACCAAAAAAGTATGAAAAATTATGGTTCCGTGGCCAAAAAAAAAGGGGGAACCCCTTTCTGCTCTGGGGACCCCCAGGCCCCTGATTACTAATGTGAAAATGCTTTGTTGGTCTTTTTTATATATAGTTAACATTTTAAGTACCCCCAACATAATGTATTTGTTTAGGTTGATAAATTTATTAAGCAAATACCCCACCAAATTGTGAAAATTTTGATTAAAGCCCATGTAATTTAAAGTTTTGTTTATGACTCACACCAGGCATCAGTTTCCCCATTATAACTTTTCAAAAATCTTTCTATTTAACTTTATTTTTTGATCTCAAAAGGGTCCAGTAACATCCAGTTTTAAGCCTTACCGCGAAAGAATACTAAAAATTTTAAAAAAATTGTTAAATTTTTAAATATTTATTTTTTCTAAAAATATTACCATTCAAACATTTTAAAATGTGGAACCCCACCCCTCCTGTAAATTAAAGCAACAAATAAAAATTTTAGATCAAATAAAATGATGAGCCCGTTTCGGGGGCTGCATGGTTAAAGGGCGTACTCTCGAATAACTAGACCCCGATGAGGGGGGAGATCGGGGTTTTGAATCGGGGTGGGGTGTACTGAGGGTGGTTTTTAAAAAAGGGTTTTCCACCTCATCCACGCAATCCCGGGAAAACTCCTCTAAAATATCCTAATACTTAAACCCCGGCAAAACTATTGGGTAAGCTTTTAACCCCGAACGTGTAGAAAAGACCAGTGCTATAATAAATAAAATATTAGAACGTTATAAGGGCACCCCAATTTTTAAGCGAGTTTTATCCAAATCAGTAAATATTTTTGGTTATTTGTCAATTTTATTGTAAGTACTTTTAAGTGATAGTAATAAGTCATTTCACTGTCTTGTTTTAATTTTTTAATTTTTTAACCCCGAAGGTTTATAAAAACCTTGATTTTTATAAAATAAATTAAATTCCTATTTATACTGGGGGGAATCCCAGGCGCCCCCGTTGTTCGGTTTCCACGTTAAACTGTAGGCCCTTTTCATTTCATCTACAAAACCCTTCCATTACACTTACGTAATGTTTTATAACCCGAAGGGGGAGTAAGACGCGGTGCTAATATAATAATAAAAAATAATAATAATAAAATAAAATAATAAAAAATTAATTATAGAAAGCTGTTCTAAAAAAAATTTGGGATAGGTCAAAATAATCTTTAATTATTTTTTTTTTCAAAAAATCTCATTACTTTCGACCCTTTTTTTCAAACAATTTTCCAATTTAAACATTTAAATTTTTATTATCTCTTGCACTTTTTTTAAAAAAATTTTTAAATGCCAGGCCTCCACCGTGGTTCGGATTCCCTTAAAACTGTAGGTCCCCCATTTATCTCCCAACACCCTAACATTAGCGTAAGTGGTATAACCCGAGGGTTTTGAGACGCGGGGGGTTTAATAAAAATAATAATAATAATAATAAATAATAATAATAAAATTTAATAATTAATATATGTTTAAAAATGTTTAGAAGGAAACTCAATGCCTCTGAAATAATTTTAATTTTTTAAAAAAGTAAATTTTGGGCCCACTCACGGGAACAAATATATAATATAATTATATCAGTGATGTCAAAAGGGAATCGCATGTCAAAAACCCCCGCCTCGGGGGCGTAGGGGGGTATCGCGCTATGTGTTGAGCTCGATGTGAGGACGGGGGTAGTTAAGGTTCAATCTCGGTCGGGAAAAACCTGGGGGGGTTTATCCAAAGGGTTTTTCCTTTTTCCCCTCCACGCAAATGTGGGTTTTCACTTCTCTTTTTTAACCCTTCACAATTTTTAAATCCATTATCCTAATTATACTTAAAGGAAAAACCAAAAGTGTTTAGATGGTGCTAAATAACAAAAATAATTTATGAAAAAAATAGGTATCGGGAAACGAAGTTTGGTTTTAACGGCTGAAATATATTATTAAAAAAAACATGTTTGTCTTCTATACCAAACTATTATGGAAATTTTTTAAACTAATTATTATAAAATTGTAACTAAAAGCTTTGGCACATCTTAGCAGCCAAGTTTGGTCGGGGGAAAACCAAAAATTTTAAACAAAGGTCATTCGATCACAACGTTTTATTTCCCGCTTCGGAGCCCATGGTTAAGGTGTTTCCCCCCAAAAGATTGACTGTGTGATAGGGAGATCATGGTTTTTTTTCCCTTTGGTTTACTGGGGGAGGTTTTCCCCAAAAAGGTTTTTCCTTTCCTCCAAACCCCCCTTCGGGGCACTTTCTCTAAATTAACCCTCCTAGCCCCAAAACAAAACTGTAATTAAAACATAGGCGTAAAAACCCGAAGGTTTGTAGTATGGGATAAAAAAATTTAAGAATGTTGGAGCTGGAAAATTTTGTATAACTGAACATTCATAGGTGTACAAATTAAATATTTTAATCTAAATAATAAAATTTTTTAATAATATATAATCTTATAAAATATTATGTATTTTATTTCATTGGAGTATATATAAAATTACTTTTTTAAAAAATTTTTTTTTTTTTATTAATATTATAAATATTTCCCTATTTTATGAATTGTGAACTGTAGTGATTTTTAAATCAATGAAATAACTATTTTTAGCTTATGGTTATCACTTGTCAAAAAATGTCGTGATTAAAAACCACGTTGTTTTAAATTAGCTGCAAATAAACAAATAGGCTGGGGGTTTGACCTCTCTCGATCCCCGGGCCGGCCGCTATTTTAATCTAAAAAATATTCACATTAAAGCTTTTACTATTTTTGAGAAAGGTTTTTTTTAAATTTTTATAAAACTTTATCTTGAGAAATGTTTTTTAATTAATAAAAACAATCTTCATTTCCCCTTTTTCCAAAACCACGAGTCTTGTTTAATTTAATATTTTCCCGCCCGTATTTTTGATTTAACAAAATTGATTCCCCTATCGAGAATCGTTTCCCCAATTTAAAATACACTTTGAAAGTGAACCCTTCAGCACAAAAATGTGTTAATGGTGGGTTTTTTCCCCGGGCTTTGAACAAAAGATAGCATCACCGTGGGCTAGTACTTTGTTTTGTGGGTTTCCCAATTTTTATTTTTTTATAAAGTAAACGAGGGCAATATAACCAGCTGGGTGTGACTGGGGTTTAAAATTCAAAATGGGTGGGATTTTCCCCTTGTACATGAACCAACCCAGGTCATCACTAAAAATTTAACATATCATTATTGCTATTATTTATTCTTAGATCCCACCCCTCGGGAAATTAACATTACCTTTACTGTGACGAGGGTTTTCAAAACCATTCTAACTTATATACCTCAAAATAAACATGTATAAATTTTAGAGTGAGTTTGGATACCTCAATTTTTTTTATTACTGAACCTTTTAGATAATAAAATATGTGTGAAAAGAACATTACGCAGCCTAATTAATTAAAAAATGAAGAGGGAAAAAAACCGTTAAAGGGG
>JBCFYV010005531.1:0-15198 GCA_039000515.1 Timema cristinae | reverse complement strand
TTATTTCAACCAATAGGAACAAACATAATGAGACTCTTAAAGAAAATTATTATTGTTTTCAAATAAGAAAATGAATATTTAAAAAATATTTAAATGGTTAAATAAATACACATGATTTTAATTGAAAATCCTGTATTTATTACTATACATTTCCAAGCGTTGTTGTCATAGAGTAAAAACTTCATATTATTTGATTTTAGTAGTCATCATTATGGTTTTTTATTGGCTGAACGCAAGCCAACGTAACTACATAAACGCAGGAGTTTGGACAATTGTTCATCTCCTCCCGACAAGCGGGTCCGACAGTTTCCGACATAACGATTGTGTTGCGTAAGTTATTGTAAACGATAAAATTTATGTTATTGCGTAGTTGCGAGTCCGACAAGCGGGTGCGTTTGGTTTTTAGAGGGCCATAAGAGATCAAAGAACGAACAAACTAAAATACGAGGGAAAATAATCTGGAATAAACTAAAGAAAATTATAAGATTACATATTCAAATTTTGTTATTTAACTAAATAAGGTGGGAAAATGGAGCTAGGCATATTGATAAATATATTATATTATATATATATATATATTAATTTTAAAGCCTTTAAACAGGAAATAAACACATTCTTCTAAAATCAATTAAAAAAAAATAAACATAAACAGGTTTAGGAATATTCGAATAAAACTAACAACAAACTTCAAACAAAAAATGTTTAAGTTTTGAATTAATAAAGGTGAGCTCCTTACTAACCAAAATATGCGAGGCTTTGAAAAAAGGAATTATGGAAAAACCTTAAAACAAAATCTAAAATGAGCCAAGAACAAATTATTAATTGCGAAGTGTGTGTGTTTGTTTGCCTGTGTACGTGTGTACGTGTGTGTGTGTGTGTGTATGTGTGTGTGTGTGTGAGGGATGATGGTGAGAAGGGATGGAGTTGCCATAAGGATCCCAAAACCACACTCCCACTGTAAAAAAGTTATTGTGTTATCCTACCAAAACCAAATGTGCGTATTTTTTGGGGGGAACCATCTGGAACAAACGAATAACAAACGATTGCAATAGTAAAAAACATGGATTTTTAAAAGTAGGAGGGCTACCGTGAAGTTAGCCCCTCACGAGTAAACAAAGGGCCGCAAGTTCACCCTCATTTGTGCAAGAACGAATGCGGAACAAACGGATCTTTTGGGGGAACAATCCGGAAAAAAACTAAGAACAAACGATTGCGATCTTTAAAAACTTAAATTTTTTTACAAGTGGGGGGGCTACCGTGAAGTTGGCCCCCCCAATGTAAACATTTCATTTGGGGGGCAATCAAAACGGAGCAAACGAAATTTTTGCGAACAATCCGGAACAAACGAAGAACAAACGATTGCAATAATAAAAACTTGAATTTTTAAAAGTGGGGGGGGCCACTTCATGGACGTGAGTAACTCCACTCGGACTTTCTTTTCTTTTATTTTCTCTTTTTTACATCTAAGTAATAATCGACCTTATTGGGGACAATTTACTATGTATTTTCTTTTAAAAGCTATTCCCGTAGCTCATTCCACAACACTTTTCTGCTGCTACGCAAGAATAAACCTTTATTGTTTAAATGTTTCACATGCTTTTTTCAATACAAAATACTCCCCAGATGTAAGGAAACACAATCGAAAAGCATGCTAACAAAGCGTTTCAAAATTTCCGATTCTTTTTAAAAGTGCTCGTGAAAGTTACTCCGATTTTTTTTTACTCGCACCTGTTCAGTCTTATTTCCACAATCGCATATAACGAAACTAATTAATGTATTTCTTAATTATTTTAATTATTAATTTTCCCTAGTTAAAATATGATTTTTTTAGATTGAAACTAATTAGAGTAAATTCAAAATAGAAAAAAAAAAATTTTCACTTTTAAAAGATACAATATTATTATCAATTTATTTAACATGAATGTGTAAAGAAAGATTTATTTTCAAAAAAAGAGCAAGAAAACAATTTTTTTTTGTGTGATCTTTTTTAAAATGCATACTTTCATATTGACTGTACATTCAAGTGAAACTTGAAAACAAGGGAGTGGAGGGTCACTGTCAGTGTCAACTGACGACCACAGGAAGAGATTATTGACTGTTATTAGTATCGGATTGATTGTAAGACTCCCGAGTAATGTTGTCCAACCGATCGCCACAGGATGATTCGCTAAAAATTACTCGAGAAATTGTTCTCGATTGTGCCCTCACTAGTATAACCTTGCATTTCGGTTTGAGTCTAATCACCAGTGACCTTCAAATTTCAGGCACAGTGTTGTCACAATTTTCCTCTCTCACTTAGATATCATTTTCTCAAAAGGTATGAGAAGAACAGTTTTTTTTTCAAAGAGAGTTTTCGACTTATATTGACCCACTTAATCATGTGGTACTTTGCGTATTCGCGAATTACTACTTAACCTGTATATGTGACATGAAAATTCCTTATAAAATTGGTGACCTGGTGGTCTAGGGGTAAGGTGTCGGACTTCTGTGCTGGCGGCCGGGGTTTAATCCTCGGTCCCGGCACAGTTTACTGATCACCAAACCCTTCTTCACCTTTACAAGACGTGTATTAATCACAACTTGTGAATGGGAGGAATGCCAGGCCTCCACCGTGGTTGGATTCCCACGTTAAACTGTAGGTCCTTCATTTAATCTCACAATCACCCTATCATTACACATTAGCGTAAGTGCGTGTAACCCCAACGGGTAGTAAGACGCGGTGTATAATAATAATTATAAAATTAAGATGTAGCACCGACTGTTGAATTTAAAATTTGCGAGGAGGATAAAATTTCCCCCAAAACAATTTCAAACTTTTTTTTAAAAAAATTATTAAACTTTTATTTGTATCTTATTCCGTTTAATGGGGAGTATGCAAGTTTTGGCTTATCGATTTGTGTGCAGGGCGCGACCTGGCTGCCATCCACCAAGACCGCTCGCTGGTACACCATGAGCGCAGTCAGTTCATTCCAACATGATGGGTGAGTTTGGGAACTTAACTCTTATCAGACACAAATGTATCATCATCAATAGTTTGCACTTGAAATTAAGTTATGTATTCACTTTATTAGAGGGATTCGCTTAATAGGATGAAAAGCCACAATTATTGACTGTGTAGGCCTGTACCTTACTTACTCTATGGCCTTAGGAACTAGATTGTTCATTGCAAAAGTACGCCACATATCCCCATCTTGAGCTAGTTATGTGCAGTCCCCTTCATTTACCCCTATCCCTATATTAAGATAGTTCTATCCAGTCAAAACTCATTTACATCCTATCCTTATCTTGAACTAGTTTTATCCAGTCCACCTCATTACATCCCATCCCTATCTTGAGCTAGTTCTATCCAGTCCACCTAATTTCATCCTATCTCTATATTAAGATAGTTCTATCCAGTCAATCCTTTACATCCTATTCTTATATTGAACTAGTTCTATCCAGTCCACCTCATTACACCTATCTCTTTCAGGTCCATTATAATGTTATCTCCCATATGCATCTAGGGTCTTACCAACTGTCTCTTCCATTGGTGCCAGTTTAGTACCCTGACAAGGTTTTAGATTCTCCCATTCGCACTGCATGCCCTGCTCACCGTAATATATGGACTTGGGCAATGGCATAACATGCATGTAACTTCCTCCCTCCCCTCCCAGTAGCCTTATCCCTTTTTGGACTAATATCTTCCTAAGCACTTATTTTCCAAAACCCTAATTTTTTTCTTCGTGTAAAGTAAGAAACCACGATTCACACACGTAGGGGGACAACCGGTAAGTACCTACTATCAAAACACGGAACAATAAGCCCCGTTTGAGTACAAAACTTAATTCTGCCAAAATTAGGTAAATGTGGAATGTATTTTAAGTTTTGTGTAGGCGTGTGTACTTATGGTGCTGCAGCAATGACAGGTAGACATTCAGGTGTGAGTGCCCAGATTAAGGCATGTAGACCTGAATTAAAATTAAAATTCTCACACTGTTTTATTCACAGAGGAGAGTCCTCACCACAAAGAAAATGTCCACAAAACTGAACAAACCTTTCAGTAAATTTGAAAATAATTGAAAAACCAAGAAAAATCAAACACTTTAATCTAGAAGGAATGGCTTGCGGCACTATGCCCAAGGTATGGGGTCTGACTATAAAGAGTTACAATTGCATGCCAAGTTGTCGGGGCTGTCAAGAGGGGTTTGAGCTGAAGGGTGAGCTTGCTGAATTTTTTAAGGAAAAAACTGTTTTGTCAGAACTGTTTCAAAACAATGATGGCGACAAGATTAGATGGGTTGAAACGAAAGCGGGAAAACATAGAAGATTAGTGTTTCAAGACATTTTCACCATTTGGCTGATTCAAATTAGTGAAGGAATTTGAGGATCTTGACGTAGCATCTTTGCGCAGAGTCAATTTTTCATATTTTACAAACTTAGCAGAGCGGTTTGATTTTAACTTCCCAAGGAAGAGAGGATCCATGGAGAGGACTGGATGGATCAAAAATCTTTTATGACATGGAATGAGTGAAATTTTAAGACGAAAGGGTCGAAATTTAGTGTGGATATTCACTGTTATTACGAGTGACACTGTCCACAATAGAGCCACGGTTGATAGAATGTGCAAAAATAAAGCAAGCTCATTTGTCCCATCAAATGTTTATTATGTTTTTTCTTTAATATCAATAAAACTGTGTTTCCATAAAAAGTATTATTTTTAATATCCACCCACAAGTTATTAACTTTCCACCAAGCCGGGCCCTGGGTGCCCCTGAAAAAAAAATGTAAAACACACACGTTAAAGTTTGAGTAGCACTTGCTCTAGAAGAATATTTGCGAAATCTTGAAAAATTGTAAAAACATTTTTGCTAGCCATGTTTATTACCTTCTAATGATAATTGAATGTGGTCAACAGGTGGGTGTAGCAATTTAATTGCATTACATATTGGTTGTAGCAGTCATTGGGTATGTCACTGAATAATATAAAATTTCCTTTCAATAAAATACTTTGGTAAAGTTAGAGTTGATCATCAACTAAATGAACAGCAAAGAGTTAGTGATTTAATGCACAACGAAATAGGGGAAGGGGGAATCTTATCATTTTTTAAACGTTTTTACAGATATTTGTGTTTTTAGCTAAGCAAGAAAATACCACTTAATGGTCACGAAGGGGCAATTATGTAGAGTTTTTAGAAAATTAATTTTCAGTATGATTCTCTCTTAGATAGTCACTTGAAGGGCATCAACTAATTTTTTTGGGGTAGTTATTTGACCATTCAAAACGATTTAATCACCACTATCAGGCATTTGGTTGCAGAGAAAAATTTAAAAAAGAAATTAATGAGCAGATTTCCTAGGATTTTTTAGATTGAAACTTCTGACATCAAAACATCGTAGCTGTCTACTGTTGTGTATTTTTAAATTTGGTAATAATGGGGATGTTCAAGAAAAGATTCCTTTACTTTGATGACGTCAGTGCAGACCAATCTGATTCGGGGTTGCTAAACAAGTTAAAAATGTTTTGAAAGATCAAATAGCACGGAAAAACTTATTGCTCAAACGTAAGACGGAGAAGCTATAGTGGCCGGCCACATTAATGTTTGGATGTGAAGATTCAAGAATTAATCAGTATGCTTTTTTTTGTTCTTTTTAATAGTAATATGATAGATCTGACAGTCAGATTCAAGCTCAAATAATTCGGTAGTGTTTTTCAGACACTTTAATGTTTACCAACTTTATTTTTTTTAATATCAATCCACTTCAGTCCTTTGTTGGGGAAAGTTACCACAGTAGCCCCTACAAAACTTGTAAAACCGTAAAAGGAAAACTATGAAATGCTCATTTTATTTTTTAGCCATGTAATTGAACAACTCAGCTGACTGGGACAGTAACACAATTTTGAAAACTTAGGGCTTCTTGTTCCTTCCTTTCATAATGGCAATTTAAATTTCTTCTACACGTATTTTCGTCAAAATTTTCATACACAGATGTTATTTTCAGCATATTGAATACAAAAGGCATGGGCATTGCGTACTGTGCAGAAAAAGATTACTGAAGTTACTGCCCATTTCAAGAGATACGGGAAAAAAGATTCCAATTATTTTTTTGATGAATTAAACAAAAAGGAGGAGAACTCAAAGTGTTGATGCCGGCCTTTATTATGCAATTTTAGACAGTATTTTGATTAAGATAAAAGAGAGATTTCAGTCCATGGAAAGACTCGAATTCTTCTCTATGCTCCCAACTGCGACATTGTTCCTGGTTAAATACGTTTGTTGAGTTCAACGCATGCATCTACAGTGATCGTGTTCTTTTATTGGGATTTGGGCATTTTACACACATGAAAAACATCCAATTCATTGACTTTGCTCGAGAAATGGTGTGATAACGCTTTGCTTTCCACCACACTGCACCATCGCATGCAACCACTTGATGTAGCATTCATGAAACCTATCAGTGTATTTTATTCAGTGTTGCAACTACGTTTGGGTTCCGTCTCATCCAGGAAGAGTTTATCACGAACTTCCAAGTGGAGAAATATTTTGGAAAGCATTCATCAAAGCTGCTACAAATATTCTTCGCAGTAAATGGGTTTCTATAAAACTGGAGCGTGGCTGTTAATCCAACGTTTTCAATGAGGTGGTTTCCATCCCTTCTGAGACAACGAATAGGGTATTCGTAATTCCTATGAGGTGGTTAGTGCTGAGGAATTTCCCAACACCCATTTCTAAAAAAAATCTTCAGCTGGATGTTCTCCCTGGGGAAAGGTCCCAAAAAACCCCCTTAATATCCTTTTGGGGGGAATGTGGCAAGTTAAGAGCCAAAGTTTTCCTAACTTTTCCCACCAATAATTTTACCTGTTCGCATGAAAAAAAACCCAGCAACACTAAAAAAAAGAAAATGTGAGAAGGGGGAAATTTACATATTGACATCATTTTAAAGAGGGAATGGAAGAGTTGAAGACTAGAAATGGAGCTGCATAAAAAAACAAAAAACGAATACAAGCTTGATTGAAAGGTTAAAGTAAAAAAAAAGTAGTAAAAAATCCCAAAAAGCCAACATGTGCCTGGCATGATGACGATGTTGGAATTTATTGTATTGTAGTGGTCTGTATTCACAATCAAACAGAGGGAGGGTAAGGTAATGTGAAGTTCTTGTGGCGTTGGTCACACTGTTCAGTGTGACATCAATTTTGATGATTGCTGAAACGGTGATACGTCCCTTCATTCTCAAAAAGAATTTTGGGTTGATTGTGTACCCCTTTGCCCCCGTCACCAAACCCTTTGGTAAAATGGGGTAAATCTCGTGCCTGTGGGGAAAAAATGACTTGAAATGTATGTGACATTTTAAAAATTTAAATTTGATAGTGTAAATTGCATTTCAAGGAAAATGTAATCCTAAAAAAAATCATTATTTTAGTATAACCATTTTAAATACTGTAGTACTCAAAACCTTAACTTACCCTGCCATGCGCCCCCCTCCGCCCCTATCTGGTAAATGTTAGATTATGTTAGTTTAAACTCATCTCTTGGGATGAGGCTCTTTATCCTTTCTATTTTTTTTTAGGAGGGGAACATTTGTAGCCCCGCTGTTGGTGGTCTCGATCAGTATTCATTTGAGCACGCATCCACTGGGTCGCGGTCGAGTGGGATGGCTAGGTCAAGGGATCAACATTATAGGTCACTATTCGGTGAAGAGGGGTGGTTAGGTCGGGGATCTCATATGAGATTTTTCATCGGAATCAGTGTGGGTGTCAGCTCAGGGAACCAAGATCATAACAGTGAAATTTTATAAAGTCTAAAATACTGCATTACTTGGTTTGATCTGACCCCTATCTCAAGGGCTTTACAAATTTTCACACAACCAGCAACTACAAAAAGGGTGATGACGGGTTACAACACTTACTTGATTATCCTTGCTTTTAAAATATCCGTGCAGACCCTTTCGTTCATGTACCCGAATAATCGGAATTAGTATTTATGTTCATCAATAAACAATGTTGTCAGAAAGTTAGAGTTACCTTCCCTTTAAATCCCGGCACTGAGCACTACAGTGTTGTGTTTTAGCGTCTTCGCTGGGGACTGCTACACCGATGCCGGTGTGTGCTACCTCATCGCCTCCCTGGGCTGGAGTCCGTGTTTTATGTGACTGGGGTCGTCGGCCTCTTATGGAAACATCGCGTGGTTCCTTGTAGTTTTCGATTCACCTGCGCAGCACCCCCGGATTAGCAACAAGGAGAGGGTGTTTATCGAAAATGCCATCGGCAGTACGACGAGTCACGGAAGGGTTAGGAACTAGAGTATCATCGTCGGCCAGGGTTTTGCCAACGATATTTCTTAGTCCATATGATTAACTTTTTTAAATTTGGTTGTAACTAGTTTTTTATGGATATGGAACTTAGCGGATATGTTCTAAGCCTTCTTTAAATTATTCCATTAATACTAGCAGACCTCTGACCCAAACTCTAGCCACCATCTTGAAAAGATGGCTACTGAGCGTTGTGGACAAACCCAAAGTTATACATTAATTATTATTGAACCAATGTAATGTACGATATAAAATATTATGAATTATAAGTTAAGCCTATAAAATTCAATTTTTCTCTCAAAAAAGCTATGAATAGATTTTATGCCAGTGGCACTTTTTTTAGCTCAAATTGTTTTTTTATTAAAACCCGGGGGTGACAAAAAAGTATTTTTTATGGTTTCCATTACTCTCTTTATTCAACTGTGGGTGATTTTTCCATAAACGCTTACGCCCACTTGCCAAACCCCATTACATTAATTACATATTAGTTTAAAAAGCTAATATTTTTGGATGAGTACTGTATTTGGTTTTTTCCGTGGTTCTATTTTTATCTCAATCAAATACAGTGAATTTCTATAAAACACCTTCATTTTTTACACATTAATATATATTTAAAATAACCGGGGTGTTAAGTGATCTAATAAAGATAAAAAAATTGAAAAAATATACACTATATTGACCAGCTATTGTGTTTACAGTAATTTTTATATGTATTTTATAAAACAGGGTGATTTTTTAAAGTTGGCACAACAAAAATAGCTGAAAATAAACGTATTTAAAAAAAGATATTTCATTCAAAGTTTCTTGGTTTTTGAGATGTTGACAAAATGACATAATTTATTTTTATTTAGTACAGTATAAAAAGTTATTTATTGTTTTTCAATTTTTTATTTTAAATATGTCGATGTTTCACGACCCTGGGAAACCCCTTCCTCCCCCACCCCCCAATCCAAAAATAATGTTTTTTATGCAATTTTCCCTCTGCCTTATTATACACCTCGGAGTAGAGCCTTAAACCATTTAACGATTGGGTTAAAACTTGGTATCTAGCTAGCGTTTTCATAGGGTTTGCCCCAAGGGGTTTTTTGAATTGAATATCTAGCCCTAAAATTAAGGGTAGTTTCCTTAGGGGCGAAAAAAAAAATTGAGTTTATCAAAATCGGCTCTAACAATTTTTGATTAAATTTATCTAGGTATTAATCAATATTACAAAACAAAATGGCTAATCTCAATTTTTCGTCAAAATGACTTTAAGGGTTCCGGTCTGATGCGTAAAATACTAATTTTTTCATCGTATCTCCGTAGCTCTTTGAGATATGAAATTACTTATCATTGCAAATATGTAGGTCTAATTAAAATTAAAATCTTTTATTTGAAACACATATTTATAAACCAATAATTTTCAAGCTATAAGCAAAATATAAAAGTCATAAGCAAATATATATATATACATATATATAAATATATTATTTATATATATATTTATTTTTTATATATTAAATTATATATATTTATTATATAAATAAATAAATATATTTATATTTATATTTAACTTTTCGAACACTAAAGGCTTAGACTGAGATACCATAATTTTTTTTAACCCAAGATGTTAGTGGGTGTTGACGTTTCATGAAACCCCCCCCCCGAACCTAAACTGTGTCTTTTGCAATGTCGTCTGCCTGTGTGTTGTCTAACCCTAAAATCCTATATATTATTTCTGTTGTCAACATCCTTTTTCTCAACTAATACAAGCTACAGCGTTGAATAGGTATCACTGGATAGTATTTTTTACTGACTCTGCCTGACATGAGCTACTCAGTTTATGTTAAAACTTATTGTTTGTTAGTTAAAAAAAAAATCTAACAATATTTTTCTATCAATTACCGAAAATAAACTATTTTTGCTATTAGTCTGAAATGGGTTCGGCTACTGTTTGTAAACTCTTAGGTATAGTTAAGTGAATATATATATTTTTTTTCGTGGCAGGCCCACAAGTGCCTTGGAGACAGATCGTCACCTCTCTACCTGTATGGGCCATCATAATCACACACGGGGCTAGTGTGTTCGGTTACTTCACTGTCATCAACCAGCTGCACCTATATGAAGTACATCCTTGACTTCAACATCAAGGAGGTGATCACCCTGTTTTTATTTTACAAGATTTAGGGTATTATGTCAATACAGTGGTTTATACCTAATCAATACAGTAGAATTTTACAATAAAACTCGGTTACATGACGTGTTTGAAGGGAAGGCTCATTAACATGGCTGAAGCCGCTCTGTAAAGATAAGCTAACATAATTATTATATTCTCGGTTTAGTTTGTGCTATTTTTATATACACCTCACTGGTGTAATTAGAAGATATAGTAATATTGCTTTGGTTCCGTTTCAAAAATATTCCACCTTTTTTAATAGTAATAGTAATAGTATATAATAATAATAATAATAATAATAATAATAATAGTTTTATAAATCATATATATTATAAATTCATTTTTCACCACTTCTGAATACCCGTTAGAGGGAGCAGCCATCAAAATGACGTGACATATGATCTGGTATCTAATAATTACTCATCTTCAGGTTAAACAATGGTGTAGAAAATGAGTAAGCACACGCTAAAGTGGTGCGAAATAGTATCAGACGATTGATACATACTACGTCACATGCTACGGATAAGCTAGTTCATTTAATTCTCTGGACATTTGTTTAAGGTTATTAAAAGAAGTTCTTCAAATGATATACACGCCCTATTGTATATTGTTTTAAGATAGTAGGTTAAATTTTTGATTATTAATAAATGAAATTTTTCTTTACTCATTCTCTAAGACAGTTGAAATTTTTCTGGCCTAAAAATTTAACTGTTTAAAACATTGAAAGTACCACTTTTTTTTACATTTGCTCGTCAAAAAACTATGCACTAAAAAGCGTCATTTAGCGCAATCATGATTATTTTATCTAATAACATTGACTTAATTAATTAAGGCCAAAGTATCATCATCAAAGGTAGCCAACACCATGGTGTAGTAGTGGTCAAACCCAATTACGAGCTTAGAAAGTCCCGGGTTCAACTCACGGTTGGTACCTTGTGTATATTTCTGAAAGATGAATTACCCCACGGTCAACAGGGTTTTGGTTAATTAGTCGTAAGTTAGATAGAGTTTCAAATGGTTCCACACCATCATACTCACTAGCACCATCATCTCATCTCGTCGGGACATGGAAAGAGCCTCCACGGAAAGGAGGTACGATTAGTACATTCGGGAGTCCCCCGGGAAACGGTATATTAGTGCTGGCTAATGTTCCCACCCACTGGCTTAAGAGTGATGTACCCCGACGTGCAAATATTATTATTACTATTATTATCATCAAAGGTAAACATTATTACTAAATGAATTGCTGCTAAATCATTCGGTGTGTTTTGAGTCTCACGTGAGTATCGTCATCATTTGCCAGTGTCATATTTCTGCCATGCTATGGCCAGATCATGTGTCACGTCACTTTGATGGACACTCTACTTAATTTTATACATAACTATTAATAAATACGCTAATGGAGTAGGCTGAGGAAGTTGGAAATTTGTAGGATGCCGACTCATATTTGCGTGGAGGGCGATTGTAAAATAATTTAGGAAAAACCAACCAATTACATTTGACTTGGGTTCAAACACGAATATCCCCGTTACCGGGAATCCATTCCAACTAGAGTTATACCACCAACTTAGCTCTAAATAAGATAATTATGTAAACTAAAAAAAATTAAAAAAATTGCCACGTTTTACTACCCGTTCCGGTTATACACTTATGTGCTAATTGTGCTAATGGTTTTAGGGATTAGGAAGGTTATATTTATAGGGAAATGTACTCACATTTGCGTGGAGAGAGAGTATAAAACCACCCTCAGTACACCCGACCGAGATTCGAATCTCGATCTCTTGTCATCGGCAGTCTAGTCTACTAAAAGAGTAGCACCTTAGCCCATACAGCCATCGAAGAGGATAGATTAAAGTTATTTGATTTTTTTTTTAAAATTATATGAACTTTAAAAATAAAAAAAGCAAATGTGAGATGAATGACGCTAATGAGTGCATTCCTGCTCCGTGGCGGTTGCGAATTATGTAGAAACTGTAAACAAATTCAAAAAACCCCTTAATAGGAGTGAAGGGATCTTTAGTCAGGTCCGTAATTTGGCAGTTCTTCAGCAAGAATATTTTTTGATTAAAAAAAAAAATTTTTTTTCAGTAGAGGGCTTACATAATTTTTTACTCACAGTTTGTTAATATTTGTCAGGGAAATATCATGGATTTTAACCAGGAATTTAATTAATCTAAAAATTTTTTTGTTCAAATGCCACCCTGCTTAAATGATAAAATATTCAAGAACTGCTTCTGGGGCCACATGGATAAGGCATCACTCTCCGTGTTAGATAAACTGTGATGACTGAGAGCTGGGGGTTTGGACCCCGGGTTGGGTGTCCGAGGGTATTTTTTTTTTCCAAAATGGTTTTGCAGTTTCCTTCCCCACAAATAGGGGGTACAATTAATATATATCCAACACTATTCTCCCTAGCTTAGTAGAAAAATTGTACATTACATAAGTAGCTAATTGGCTAGGGAACAGTCTGGGATTGGCTGAATTTGACAGTGACCACGCCCCTTGCTCTTGATTGGCTGTTGGTTTTCCCCCCCGCCCCCTCCTGACCCCCTTTACAGTTTTCCCAAAAATTTGTTTTTTTTTTGTCCAAACTTGTTTTTTTTTTTTTTTGTGCTCATTGGTTATTTTTATGTATGCTAAGGGTTATTTATGTAGCCCCCTTGCTTTTTATTTGTGCTTTTAATGGTTATTTATGTATTCTCACTGTTTTTTTAAATTGTGCTCATTGGTTATTTATGTCGGGTTAAAATTTTGACGGGGCGTTGGAGTTTTAAAAATTTTTATTGGTGTGCAGTCCACGGCGTTGGGCGTTCCCCCCTCGTCATCAGAGGAATAGGACACAAGCTCTCCTGACGGCAGCGTAGCGATGATTGTGAAAGATGGTTCCCCCCTTTTTGAGCCCCCTTTCACTTCCCCTCACTTCCTCCCCCTTTATAGTTATGGTTCGCAACCCCCTCCGCCCTCTTATTGGTAATGGGTTTTCCCGGTGACACAACCCTTATGTGATAAGGGGGTTTTTTCCCGGTGACAGGCGCCATTTGACGAGTCAACAAGATAAGTCGGGACAAGAATAGATCGTGACCTTGAATTATGTTTCAATGGGTTTTCCCTGATAACTGGTGTCATTTTGGGGCTCGAAAAGACAGGAAAAAGATCTTTTCCCTTTTTAACCCTGATAGGTTATTGACTCTGTTCATTTTTGGTGACAGTTTGACCGCTCCAACAAGTCGAGACTTGTATCTATGTGAAAGGGGACAGAAAAGTTTTTGCATGAATAGAACAACGATATTAAAAATCATTATACATTAAACATTAAAGGTTTTACAGACGTATATTAAAGTTTCCACAGACGTTCATACATATTTATTATACACTTTTACAGGAATGCCGCATATATTCGTTCATAAACTTTTTCAGTGTCTCTTAGATGTGTTAGTAAAATTGTCTTTAGTTCACAATCCAGCATGTAATAGTTTCCCAAAACCGACGATTGACGTGTATAGTAAGGTAGCCACTGATAAGATCCAAATTTCTGATGTGCGCTTCACCGTAGGCTGTTCGAAAACGATGACATCCGCTGATTTGTTAGCGTGTCGGCATATATCCGTGACGAGTGTGTCGAGCAAAACGTTGCGTCGAAGGGTGTCGACCACATATCCTGGTGTGTCGATGGCAACGTCAATGATTACCACACATTACAAAACCCCGCCCAGCTAGGTGCTAGATAGGCGACTCGTTTGAGTCCAGCATCTTGTTCCCACTGATGAAGACCATACGGTCACCACACATGCGTCTCCCGAGAGATTTCTTGATTAGTCAAACTAATATTTTGAAGAAGTTGCGTGGTTGCTGAAAAACTTTTATATGACCGATTTGTAGTTGCCTGGTTCTTGCCACTCTGTACGGTTAAACACCCCACAGTTTTCTCCGCATTTTTTTAACTAGACATAGGGCGTAAAGTTTGTTCTTGAAACTTATGCGAAAGATGACTCGCTTGTTGTCGACTTCATCCAGCAGGAAAAAGTGTTGAAAATACTGGTGATGGGAACAGCTTAACCGGGTTTGATTGTGGTTACAAACTCTTGACCTTCCATATGTTTGTTCGATTTGATGACTTTCACGGTTAGGGGGGCACGCCATCGGGGCACCACTTTTATACCGCACGCGATTGTACGAACCCCCTTTAGGGTGGCAGGACCCTCATCTTGAAAAATGTGGTGTAATACTCACCACCTTAGCGTCGTTGCCTGTATGAAATTTGGGGGGCAAGAATAGGGTTAGGGAAAATTTTTCACGGAATGTTATGGGTGCGATAGAAAAAGGCACATAGACAGTAAGGCCGCAAACGTCTGAGGCGATGCTATGATGTTTAGTGTGCTATGAGCGGGCGGGAAGTTTTTTGCGTATCAATGAGATATAACATTATAAGGGGTGGAAAACCCTAACTGTCGAAATATTCTCCCCACGCCGTTCTTTTGGGAAAATAGGCGACCCAATGCGTCCGGGGTTGGGGTGGGATCATGTTGATGACGAGAGTGGGAAGGGCAGCATTCTTCGGGTAATTATCACAAGAAAATCCGGGGCCGTACAGAAGGAACCACGGGTTTGTTTTTTAGCGCACGTCTTAGGGTGCGTTCCACTTCAACCATCCAACTTTTAAGTCCCCAAACATGGGGGGCCCAACATACCATTTCATACAAAGCTATGTGCCATGCACACATTGCGGCCCCCTTTAAGAATTTTCAAAAAAAACCCAA
>JBCFYV010005530.1:0-55046 GCA_039000515.1 Timema cristinae | reverse complement strand
ACGACTTAATTCTTTTGTAACAGAATTTTTTTTAGCAAATCTGTTGGGGTGAAAAAAGCCATTTTTTGGGTGCAAAACGTGCAAAAAGGACATTTTTTTTTGGGCATTAAAAAAAACCCCCAATCATGAGGGGGGGGAATTTAAACTTGGCCCCCCCATTTTTTCCCCCTTTTTAAATATTTTTTTTTTTTAAAAACTTTTAGGTGAAAAAACCCCATCGGGGAAAAAACGGTAAAAACGGACTTTTAAGATGGCATAAAAAAAAACCCAACATTTTTAGGGGGGGGCCCCCTTAACGGCCCCCCTTAAATAAAAGCGTCCCGTTCTTGGGTTAAGGGTGCAAAAGTAATATTGGGTGCAAAACGGTGCAAAAATAGGTCCCAAAACGGTGGGTATATTAAAATTTTAATTTTGAGGAGGTGGGGGGGGCCAACTTAATTTATCTCAACAGATGCCTATTATATAAAATGCAGTGACATAGTCTAAGGATAATGTCTGATAAAGAATGTTATTCAATTGTTTATGACCAAATTGTTTATGCATTCAGGAAATTTGCCGTTTGTTTGCGTGGACCAGAGTCCTTATTTAACTCACTTCCCCACTATCAAGAAGGTTGAATTTGGGTACACAGCTTCCACTAGTGGGACATTTAATTTATTAAATCTTGACATTTCATAAATAAAGCTTTTAACAACAACAAAAAATCCTTTGTCTTTTCCCGTCTAGCCCTCTCCTTTTTCACCCCTCCACCCCCATAGTTCAAGTTATAGTCTAATGCGTTATAATTTGACTGTCTTGTATGTAGAAAATCCTCTTACTTGTCAGAGCAAAATGCTTAAGTTTTGAACAAACTATTTGTATTTAAAGTTTTATTTATTTTAAAATAAAATTTAATATATCTTGTATTAAAGTAATTTTAAAAATTGCATTTTTTTAGGGGCAATCATTCATATTCCGTTTACAAGTTAAATTGGATGAAAAAAACGAAATGATATTGTTAGGTTTTTTTTTCGTGGGTACAGTAGACAAAATCAACCTCATTTTAAAAGTGGGTATCCATCTGAATTTTAAATAAACAAAACCTGTTAAATTTAGTGTCATATAGAAATAGCTTAAATTAAAACAAAAGTAACCTACACACTTTTATTATCATGTGAGCTACTAAATACTTATGGGACTATGTCTTAAAATAAATTGGCAATGCAAGCAAACATATAGCTGTATGTCAGTAAACTCCGGCGCAAATGTTGAAAAAAACTTTCCACCTCCGCCCCCAATCTGTATTCGTAATCACATCCAAAAAATTTCACATGATATTTCGGGGATATATTTAGATCTAATGACAAAATAACCTAAAACTAATTTATTACATTCTATTTTTATAAAATTTAAAACCTATTCCAAATAATAATTTTTGTATAATTTTAGTCGATTAACCGAATGTGTGGGGCATATTGGAAATAATATTGTTAGATTTGTTGTAGGTTTTTTTTTTTGTCAAACATTTATAATTAAAATACATATCCTTTATAAATGACCCACAAACTATTATTTATATCTTCCGTGTTGGTTACCAAGGGAGTTGAAGGAAGTGATCCTGCATTAAACGCATAGAGAGGATGGCAAACCCCCTGATAAATACAAGTATAAGCCCCTCTAATTCCCCGGACGAGATTTTGAAACTCGACCTCATCGACAAAAGCGATAGAGTGCAATGCTATACAAACATATTATTCTACTCAACCACTGGTGCGGGTAATATAATGTTACAAACACCAACACTAAACAAAAAAGTAACATAATGGTATTATTTTTTAAAATCGCTTTTTTCCTTGGTAGTGTTTTCTCAAAGTGTTTTAATTTTTTAGCTGGTTTCCTGTTGAGTAACACAGATTTTCTGTTTCCATTGCGGGATTATCGCCTAGAATATTTTCTTTGCTAAAAACAAAAATTTATATACAAAAAGTTTGTATCTAATCAAAGGGTTTCGAGTAATGTAGCCCAGACATGCTTTTATAAATACATATATTTTTACATTATATTTATAACAAACAAAACATATACATTTAATGTAGAAAATTAAACTAAACCTTTCTACTAAAAACTTTTTTTATTTGCACAAACAATTTTTTGCCATAATCTTTTCAAAAATTTACCCCCTTTTAAACTCGCTTTCCCCTCCCCACCTTAAGAAAATGCTTTCCTAAAGGGTTTCTGCAGGGCGTGTCTGGTAACATTTTTGTATAAAGTTTTGTTGGCTCTTTTCCAATATAAACGTAGTTTATGAGGTGTTTCAAGTGTTCGACTTATTTTAAAATTTTTAAAAAAAGGGGTAAATTTTTGGAAATTTACAAAGAAAAATTAAAAAAAACAATTTAAAAAGCTTCAAAATGCCCAAATTTAAACAAAAAAAATTTTTTCAACATTGTTTTTTTTTGGGGGGTTTCCCGACAATGAAAAATTGAAATCCTCTGAACTATTTCAACCCTCTTTTTTTGGATTGAACCCCGGTGGGGGGGGGTAATTTTTGAGTAGAAAAGAAAAACGGGACAAAAAAACTACTTTCAAAAGTTTAATAAACTTTTTCTTGTTAAAGACCCCCGATATTTTGTTTGGGGAAAACCCGCACCCCAAAACCCCTAAGGGCTTATTTTGCGGGGGCCCATACCAAAAAAATTTTTTCCAAAACCAAAAAATTTTCTTTTTTGTTTAGGGAAATTTTTTTAAAAGAGCTTTAAACCTGCATTACTATAACGATTCCTGGTTTTAACAAAAATCAGGCTGTGATTTTTTTTAAAAAATTTTGGGGGTTTTGGGGTGGTGGGGCTATTTGGGGGATTAGTTTTTTGGGGGGGGTTTTTTTTTCAAAAATTTTTTAAAGGGTTCTTCTTTTTTTTAAAATCATCTTAAAATGTTTCCTCCTCGTGTTCTTTTTTCCCCGAAACACAAGAATGTATTTTTTTTTAGGACCGAGGACAAAAAGAATGGAATAAAAAAAAAAGGGTTTTCATATAAAAGGAATTTTTCCCCCTGTTTCGGAGCTTTGGGGGCAAACATGTTAAATTCAGAGTCCCCCCAAATAAAACGCCTCTATTTTAAACAAAAAGGGAACATTTACACGGGTTTTTGGGGTTTTTAGTTGACCATAAATTACTTTTTTCACTGTGAAAAGATTTTGGGAAATTTTGGGGACCCAAAAAAACCCAATTTTTTTTTTCACTCCTTTTTTTAAAAAAATTTTCATTAAAAAATAAAAATTTTCTAAAATTCCCACCTAGGCGTTATAGTAAAAGATGAACCTTTTCCCCGTTAAAAACAACCTCAGACACCGTAGCTAACTCACCAATGGCCAAATACAAAAAGATAACAAAAAAAGGGCACTGCCTTCTGGGGGCTTTTTGAAAATGCTTTTTGGAAATTCTTGCAAAACGATTTCGCGAAATTTTGGAACCAGAAATTTTTGGGGGAAAAACTACAGAAAAAATTTGGAAAGAAATTTTGTGTTTTAAACAAAAACTTTTGAAAAACAAATGCATTAGGGGAAAAAATTTTACGTTGAAGTAAAATTCATGAAAATGGAAAATAAAACGGGGGAAATTGGGGCAAAAAAAACCTTCTAAATGGTTTAAATTTAAATTTTGCGTCAAAAAAAAAACCCACTAGGGAACGAACCCGGGTGAAAAAAAGGGAAAATTTTTTTAAATTTATTTTGTTTTGGAGGGCGAATTGGGGGCAAAAAAAAATTATTTTGTAACAAATTTTTGGGGTAAAGTGGGGAATTGGGAAAAATTTTTTTTAAAAATTTTTTAAAACTAGGGTGCTATAACTGAAATTTATAAAAAAATTTATTTATTTCCCAAACCCTTTGTGCTTTTTTATATGTCTTTTTTATGACTAAATAAATTTTTAAACAAATGTAATATATTTTTAAAATGAATAAAGACAGTTGGAATATTTGCCCTTTTTTAAAATCAAAACTCAAGAAAAAGAATGAGGTAAATGGGGGGAAAAAACTAAAAAAACTTTTTTTACGGGGTTTTTTTGGGTTTAAAAATTTTAGTTTTCTAACCACAAAAAATTTGAAAAAAGGGGAAAAAAGATATAAATAAAATAGGGGGCAAAGATAAAAATTTTTTTAATAAAAAAAAGAAAAATTTTTTAAAGGGGGTTTTTAAAATATAAATTTTTCAAAAAAAATTTTTAAAAAAAAAGTTGAAAATGCTATCAAAATTTCCCTTTCCCCCCAAATTCCCCCAATTTTCCCTTTTTCTTTCTCTAGGGTTTTAAAATTTATAAAATGGTAAACATAAATTGAATAAATTTTTTAAAATTTTTTTTTTCTTTTTTTCCCAAAATTTTATTCAAAAAAATATTTCGTAGTTGCTTTTTAAAAAACTATCCGAAATTTTCGAACCGGGAAAAAGTTTTTGGTACATAAAATTTTTGCCCCCGTCCCCTTTTTTTTGGGGAAATTTTTTAAAATTTTTCCCAACTTCATTGTTGTATTGCCGCGGATATTTCTGATTTTTTTTCTGATTTTTTTAAACATCCCAATCCCATTTTTTCCCCTAGAAGAATTTTTTTCAGCTCTTTTTTTTTCTAGCTATTTTTAAAAATTTTTGTCAACTTTTTTCCACAACAAGGTTTTTTTTTATATTCACATAAAAACTAATTGTTTCAGAAGAAAGTATCTTCCATTTGAACGTAAAAACACAACAAACTATATAAACAATAATTAAACTGTCACGGGGTTTTTGGGGTATTTTTTTTTACCCCTGCAGAACGTGACATTTTCCTTCTTTTAGTGACCCGTTTTGGGAAAAAAAAAAAATTTTTTTATTTGGGACTTTTTTTTTCCACAGTAACTTTTTTTTTCATGCCAATAGGGCCCTTATTTTTTTAACAAGAAAAACCCCCTGACATCAATTTTCTGACAGAAAAAGGGTCAATTTAAAAGTCCATAAAACGCCTTTGGGGTTTTTGCCGACCTTGTTTTTTAATTTTGGGTTACGTTAAAATTTCTGAAAACCCCCATTTCAAAAATGGGGGGGAATAATACAAAAGACCCAGACTCTTTCAGACGTGTCTCTTTTCCCCCCCCATGTCCATTCTAACCCCTCTGAACATTGGCTGCAAAACCTGCTAAACAAGGAAAAAGATAACAAGCGCATTTAAGGGTATACGAGAAGCACCCCGGGTTACGATGTTACAAAACCCCTACACCATCATATTTTCATAACATTTTTGTGCGATACCCATCCCAAATTTCCTACCCTAATAGGTAAATATGCGGATAGTTGGGGGGGTTGTTGCCTTGGTCTATAAAAAGAAACATGAAAATATGGAACGCCTTTTAAATTTTTAATTATTTTATTATTATTATTAGTGTATAGTAGTAGTATAGTAGTAGTAGTCATTATTTACATGGTGAAATTAAGGCAAAACCCATTTCTTACATTTAGCCATTTTCTCAGGCTAACATTCACTGCATTTATAATTATTATCATTAAGTAAAATACAGGAGAAAAGTATTTGGGGAAAACAACACAAACCAAAAACTAAAATTTTGCAATGAGAAAAAACACGAAAGAAACCAGCAACCAAAATTCCATGATGTAATCAACTTGAACGTGTCATTGCCGTAAGCTCTTGTTCAGTTCGCCGGAAAAAGACAAGCACGTAGCTCGTGAGGAATGTTTTTTTACTAATTGTGTCCAAAATTACTAGATCCCCCAGCACGGCTGGCCAAGAGAGCTTTTAAATACAGTAGGGATTATTACTGCTGGAATGTTTGTGGGGAGCATTGTTCTTGAAGTGAGACTCGGCTTTACAACAAAAAAAACAAAGGCAAGCGATGAAATGAATTTCTGTTTTGTCTTTTTTTTAACTTTGAGTAACACATTTTACTTTGTATTATACCATTAAAGAGGAAGCCTGGTTCCAAACCTGGGGGGTTTCGCCCCATAGGAGGGGCGTCATGGAAAAATTTTTCATTAACTTTAAAACCCATATAAAAACTGAGATTTTTTTTTTTTTAAAAACACTTTTTTAAAGTAATTAAGGTAAATTTTTTTCTTGGGGATTGGCAACTCTGCATACCAGTTGTAATAAAATTTGTGAAGCTACAAATGTGTATGTACATAGGGTAAGTGTTTTTTTCAATTTTAAAAGGGCCCGAATTTGACAGCCAATTCCCCTTTGCTCTGCCCTTAACCAAAGGTTTCCCAAAAATTTAAACCAAAGGAACCCTTACCAAGAAAAAAACACAGTTGGAGCCCTTATACCTTTTTATAATAATATTTTCTAATATTTAATAAAAAAAATTTAAATTTTACAAGAAGAAAGGGATCGCCTCAACAAACGAAAATCTCACATATTCTGGCTGCACCTTTGCAAATATCCCTTTTTTCGAATTTAAAAAAAAATGTAATCTTTAATCAAGCAACTGATGCTATATTTTAAATTTGAAAAAAAAAAAAAAGAATATTAAAAATTTCTCGTGGGGGGGATATGACTATGGCCGACTCAAGGGCTCCATAAAGCATTTTTGAAAAACTCCCCCAAACCAAATTTTTCCCAACGCTTGTTTTTTCGAAAAAAACAAACAGCAATTGCGACTTGAAGTGAAAAAACCATTTGGGGGTTTTGGCCCCGTCAAACATCAAACCCAATCTTCAAAACTGATGAATACCAAACACTCCCCAACCACCCCCGATAACTTTTAGTCACTTTGTTCTATCACTGTCCTGCCAGTGTTACATTTTTTTTTTTTTTGTATAAAAAGTGACTTGAAAGCATTACATCATTTTTTTTTAAAAATATCCCCAAAGATGAGGGGTTTTGGGGTGGGAATTTTAGTTTTTTACCAAGGGATCCCTTTAACTAAAAAAGGTTGGGAACCACTCCCATGGGACTACAAAAAAAAAATCCTAGGGGAAACAATTTGAAGACTTCATCACTAGTGTAACAAAAGGCGTAAAGCCTGGATCAGAAGTAAGGCGTGCAGCAACAAGAATAAACATTTTTTAAATATTCCCCAAACTAAGAAGATTCTTCAAAACTAAGTATGTTTTTTTTAATAAAAATTATTTTACGTGTGTAGGCCAAACTTTTCTAGTGTATTAGAAAAGTATAAGGTAATAAATTAAAAAACGTGCACCCTCATTTGGGTAGAAGTTATATTGAAAACCTTCAGGAAATACTTTCTTCAGATAAACTCCCACTAGGAATTAGATCCCCACCTCCACGTACATCGACATTAAATCTGTGTACCCACCGGTTCGTGTCATGCTTCTATTGTTTTTCTAATATAAATCTAAAAATCAAATTTTCATTTCCCAAATGCTTGTTCTAATTTAGTTAGATCAGTGTTCTCACAACCTTTTGTGCCCACTCCCCTTTCTGGAGGTGACTAAACCTATCGCCCCCTTTTTCTATTTTCATTGTATGCCTAATTTTAATTTGAAGTAAGTTAAATAATAAAGCAAGTTTTTATTATTATTAAGACATTTTTTTACTATACCGATTAATATAAAAACACCCCAAAGCAGTTTTATCCGGTCACTCTTGAATAAAAATAGAAAAAAAAAATACATTTATTTCAGAATTTTTTTAAATAACAAAGAAATGAATAATTAACTAATACATCATTGATGTAGCATTTAAAAAACAAGATACATGTTTTTCCATTTTAAAATTGGAAATTGGAAAAATTAAGAAAGTTGAACAGTTAAAAAAATTTTGTAAAAGATCAATGAAAGTTGAAAATTTGTTTTGTTTTATTTAAAGCCTTTTCAATAGCTGCCTTGTGGCTTGGTGGATTTCAGTTAAAGCTTGAATATCCGGCTTTAATTTCGTCAAGTTCTCAGGCGCAAGGTCCTCCTGTTACAGGCAAATGTCCAACTTATTTCTTGTATTTTTGTGGGAGCTGGACCACATTTAATGACAATGGCCTTTTTCAACTAAATATGTTGACGGGAACGAGATGAGAAGTGGTTCATTTTCCCCCTACAGTTGTGGATAAAGTGTCCATAATCTTACACGCCAGCTATCTCGTAACCGCTCTGCTTGAAAATGATTTTCGCCTCACAGTCCATAATCAGATCAATAAACTCTGTTCCTGCAATGATTATCAAGCTTATCCACATCTTCACAAACGAGAAGGGATTCATAGAATCCAATCACGGAATATTGTAACTTGTCAATCTTCAAAATCTAATTCATGTAGTTTTTTAACTGATCAAGGTGACAGTATAAATTAGGATTTTTTTCATCGGGAGTTCAGAGTCCTGTTAGCTGACCCTGGAACACTTTTTAAGGGACGAAAGAACTGGAATCAGCATCTTTACGGCCCATATTTTACCATTGTGAATATCAATACTTGGCGATGAATGATAAATAATTCCTTTGGCCATTGATAAGGATCATCTTGTTTCCTTTGAACCCTTAATGACGTACGTTCATTTTTTTTCAAAAATATCTGTAAGTGAACGCAAGTTACGCAACTTGCGTTGCTTTCAAATTCTTCACTTAAACAAGGATCAACGTGTCGATAAACCTCAGGTAACCGTGTCAAATTAATACGAAGAAACGCGACGCTAAAACAGTTTTCCTCCTCTGGAAAGCCACCTCACTGCCGTATGTAGAAGCAAGCGTAATCTAAATTCCTCATCATTTCATCGCAAAGATTCGTCGAACAGAACGGTCATTGAGGGAATGTAGCTTTAATCTTGTTGAACAACCAGTAATAACCAGTATTAGGGATTCATAGCAGGACACCACTCATATTTTTCGCAAGCTAATTGTTGACCGATGAATGACACAGAGTTAATATTGATAACCTCGGCACATTCTTTCCTTAAGGTGTACTATAAAACCCACATGAACGACCTGACATGGCAGAGCACCGTCTGTTGCGCAAGCGCTCACGTTTGCTAAGGTGGAATCTACTTTATCCTCAAAATAATCTTGTACCACTTTAAAAATTCGACGATCCCTTCAGTATCAATGATCAAAGTTCTAGCAAACAGCAATTTCCTCGGTAATTTCCTTGCGTTCATTTGATAAATCCTTACACATAAGCTAATAAAATTGCTTGTTAATCAATCACAGTGAATCATCAATCTGCAATGCAATTTACTTTTTTCAACAAATTGGTGGGTTTGGATTCACCGTCTGTGGCCATGTTCGTCATTCGCCTGAATCAGCATTGTGCTCAAAGGAACACATTGACTTATCTTATTACAGTAAGCCCTCGCCTTGCATGAATTCAACGAATTTTTTATGTGGAAGCCGTAAAACAAGAGTATTCGCCAATTGTGTAGGTTTACCACATTTAGCGATCAATAAAGACACCCTCGTAAAGAAGCAAGAAGAACCTTTGTGCAAGATCGTTCTCGTGTTTTTAATAAATTCACCACAATTAGGCCAGTTTAACAGCTTTAGCTTTGAGGTGTTGAAAATAACTAAGTCTTTTACTCATCGTTTATCACTGTGAAGCTCATGATTAAAGAACTTTAATTCGCGAAGGCTCCATGCTTCATTACTAGTAAATGTTTTTATCACACAAAAGGGCAATGTTGAAAATGCACATTTTAGCGGTGAAGTGATAAAACCGAATTTTAAATTACTTACTCAGTATATGACGACACTTCTTCTTTTTTGAATCAATGTGCAATTGAACTTCTACACTTCAAAACAAACGCACAAAAACAGAAAATACACGCAACCAAAAACTGATGGTGGAGGCACACAAAGGCTAGTGAAGACTGAAGACGAATGTAGGTCAATGGCAAGTGTTGTTTTGAGGATTGGAATGAGGGTGAGGGGGTTGTAGTCAACACAGTTGGCAGCGCTGAACAACAACAGGAGTGGGACTGTATGAAGAGGGGAAGAGTGCAGTGAACTCGCCGGCTGAGAATGAAGCCAGTGACTCGTGCTACCCCGCAACCTTCTACTTGTACAGTACTATTTTAGATATTTTCCCCCTTTGAATACGTCATTGACGCTCCCAAATCGCGCCCCCACTTATTATTGCCCCCCTGATAACGACAAATCACGCCACATGGGCGATCGCCCCCAAGGTTAGGGAACACTGGTTTTAGATAGAAATATAGCGAGCTCCTACACCCTACAACATCGTTTTCCAAACTGGAGGGCACACCCCCAGGAATATGCTAAGTACAACTAGGTTTTGATAAATCATCATTATATTTTGAGTGTGGGGAGGAGAAAATAAACTGTTAAACCAATTAATAAGATTTTTGGGCGTGATTCTTGACTTTTAAAAACCTTTCTTTTCCTTGTGAGCAACCTAGTTTTGAATTAACTTGAGTTTTTTTTTATTTGAACAACTATTCAACTTTCTAAAGATAGTGGAGCATAGAGATAGGAGCAGTTTAAAAAGCTAGTAAAGTAGGTGGAAATCTTTTACCCTAGTACAAAACAGACAGTTCTCTCTCTCTAGCTGAGTCCACCACCACTTGTACCATAGAGCGTTATTCATACCCTTGCGAGAGATTATAGACCTGGCTCAGTTGATAGTGGTCAAGAAAGTGGCTCAATGGGATATACAACACAAGTGCGGATCAGGAACATTTTCATAGGGGGTCATATTATAAGATAGCATAGTTACTAAAATGTTTAGATTTTGGTTTAAAGTCCTTTAATAGTTACTCATTCTATTTAATTTTATTGTATGGTTGTAAGTCCGTGGATTATCGCTCTCCAATTTTTTTTCAAATCAATTCAGTTTTAAATAAGTTATTTGGAGAGTCCCTCTAACAATAAAAAAACAAATTGTTTACTCTAGGAAGCTATGAGTATCTTCCGACTTCTTTTATTTTATAAATAGGATTTCTTAATAAGCCTATTAAATGTGTTCTTCACCTAGACGATTTTTGGGATCTGATGCCTCCTCTAAAGCTAGTTAGAGTGATCGTCACCTTAATTTTGTTGATAGTTAGATTAACTCTAGAAGATAATCTTTGAAAGTGGTCCTCCACCAACAAAAATTTTAGAAAGATTGAGTGATTTCAGAAATCTAGGTTATCGGGATGGTCCTCACCTGGAAAATTCTTCAAAAAAAAATGGACCATACAATACAAGCTATTTGGAATTTACCTCACCCGTGACATTTCTGCCAGATTAGATGTTTCATAGACAAGTAGTTATTGTGAAAGCGAACTTCGTCCTACAAATTTTTGACGATATAATGCATTTATAAGTCCTTTGGAGTTGTATTTATGGTCCAACTTTCAGCTTCATATTCGAATAATATTCAGAGGAATTAAAATAATCTAGCTAGGGAGGGAGGTAATAGTCCAGGGCAGAGTTCCCCACAGTTCCCACCGCTCCTGCTGTCCCCCACACATACACTATATTCTATATTATTGTATGTAACCCTTCACTCAAAGGCGATTATAGTCTTCTTTAGAGTGTGTGGTGTTCTACCGTCTATAATTGAAGAGAGCAATGTTAGTTAACTCGCTAGCAAATGCCAAGATCAACTTTTTAATCTCAAGATTTTTTTTTAAAAACGTTTTTTGGTAAATTATCACATTCGAAAAAAACTAATAATAACTAAGAGTATTATCATGATAATATGCCATTCAAAAAAAAATTATTTTAGCTTCTAGATTTTTTAATAAAATGAAAAAAAGGTGAGTTACATGTAACTTTTGCAAAATAAGAACTCACTAGCCGGCCTTAAAGTGCTCCCTTGATTTATTTTTTTATTAACCTTCCTATTTCTCAATTGACTGAAGATTTAGACAGATTTTTCTGAACACTATGTCATGGGCATAGCCAGGGTGAGGTAGGAGAAGGGCACTTGTCCCCCCCTCCACCTAAATTTCTGGGAAATGAAAGCTTTTCTTTAGTACTCCAATACGGGTTTGGCCGTCCCCCCTGGAAAGAAAATTCTATCTCCGGTCCCGTTGCGAGTGAATGAAGACATGGATTTAGTTCTCTCTTTTTCCCCTAGTGGTCTTCTTTTTACTTGAATAAAAAGAAAGTGTTTGCAAATATACCGAAATGGTCTCATACAATTTATGACACCCAGTCCCTAACTTCAGACTCTTCTCTCATGATTACATAAAACACAAATATACTGTGACGCACTGAGACATTCTTTAAAAAAACGTGCAGTTTGCTTTTGTTCCTCGAATATTTCTTTCAAACATTGTACAGCTGGAACTTCGTCATAATGTTGTCCGATGTTCGAAGAAAAGAAAATCCTCTTTTTAAAATAATGTTTTGGCTAGTGGGACGCACCAAAATAAAAATAAAATTTGTCCACCCCTAGAAAATTTTTTATTGTCAGAACAAATTTGTTTGTTCGGTCAAAAACAAAAAATGTTTTGTTCGAAGTTGTTTTTTGTTCGACCAGTGTGTAAGCGCCATCATTGTTGAAATACAATCGGGTGAATTATTAACGGGGTGAAAGCTTCCACTGCAATCACTGCCTCTAGGCTAGTTGCTAGATATGGCCTGATCAATTAGATTTTTTTCTCAAATCCGAATCTTCATTTTACCCTATGAATCTCGAATCTTGAATTCCCAAATCTGAATCTCAGAAACCAAAGTAAATATGAATGTTAATTAATCCTACTCACTGGTAAAAATTTATGGTCCGGGCTCTTGTTGTTAGGATTGCCCTATAAATATGATAGTTTAACTGCCTAGGAAGCTTCATAGATAGCAATATAAAATAAACTCCGACTTCACATTTTAAAATATTTATTTTATTTTCTTATCTCAAATCCTGTTTCTAAACTTGAATCATATCCTTAAGGAGTCGAGGGTAACGAAAATTCTAATCCCTTCCATACCAAATAAAACAAAAGTTACAGCATCCTCCCCCCCCCCCCCACTCCAAACTATAGGTATTCGTGAAAATGTTCCGAATAAAAGGAATTAAAGAAAAGCAAACAAAACATAATTGAAGAAGAAAAGAACCAATGAAATAATTAATTGAAACTTGTCGTAGAGGTGAAAACATTTCCGACCGCAATTTGACGTCCTGCGTTGGTCCTTTCCGTCATTAGTGGTAAGGAGGAGGGGGCCAGGGGTAAGGGAAAGATTTTGGGTCAAGAATAAACACGGTGAGGTGGCCCCGTCATTCCCCCTCTCCAACAAGCTGTAATTACACTTTAATTAGGCTACCTCACGCCCATCGATTCGTAATCTAATACAAGGGTGATCAGAGAGTTTAGGTGGGGGGTGTCTTCAGACCTTCACTAGAGCACAGGCACTGGTGTCAACAGAATATCCATCACGAGATGATGAATATTTCCGTTTCTTAGGGAACAATAAGATATTGGCTTCCATTATAAGTAAAAACTATTGAGCTTCAAGCAACGTTAGAATCATTTTTAATTAGCTTATATGTATATGTTTCTTTTAAATATTTTTTCTTCTGTATTCTCAATACGGACCACTACTCGTCCTCATTATACTTACATAATATATTTTTTATATACTTACACAATACATAAGTATATGAGTATATTTAAAAGGTTGTTCGAAACACATAGCCCAAACTGCACATATAGCTTTATTGAACCAAAAGTGAATACATATATCATTATACACTACATCCGTAAAACTATGCTAATACCATTAAATTGTGTTCAAAGTTTCGGTGTACCAGAGCCGGAGAGCAAAAGCTGTTCAACCCATGCGTGTACAACAGGTTGCATAGAAACTAGGGCGTGCGGCAATATACACCGTTCACATCTGGAGCACCACTGCAGCAGAACATATCTATAAATAATAGATAAACAACACACCCAGTCCAAATAAACAATTGAATACAAATTCTGAGGGACAAAATAACGTCCTGACGTCACAAAACAGTGCTTCGCCATTACTACATTGCAGTGCCGTGCGCCTAACCCATATGCAACCTGTTTGTCCCGCATGGTTGAAACAGCTTGCACTCCCGGCGCTGTACACCGAAACTTTGTAACACAATTTAATGGTATTATATATATATAATATAGCATTAGTTTTACGGATGTAAGGATAATGAGTAATGTATTACTTTTAGTTCAAACATAGCTATATGTGCAGTTTGGGCTATGAGATTCCGGATCATCCTGTATATATGAGGTAAATTGCATATATATGCTTATATATTATACATATCTTATAACATGATAACTTATATATTATGTTAGGTGTTCAGTCTTACTACAGATCTAGTCCCTTTGTCAATGAACTTAAGACCACCAATTGCAATATAAATTAAATAGGTATTTTAAACAATCTATTAATTTCTATGAATGAGGCAGGTAGAATTTATAGAATGCGCTCAGAATTTGCATGTGAGGTGATGATAGTAGGAACCAATAAATGAAAATAAGTCCTCAGTAACACCCAGCCTGGATTCAAGCCCCAGACCACGCCCGGGTCACCGGACAACTATACAAATGAAATTGACTCTTACCTCCGTACGCCCCGGCGTGTCCCAGGATTTTTATTACTATTTGTACACTTTTAAACACATGGGTATAAGCATTATTTAATATTAAACGGGCCACTAGCATCGTAAAAGACAAATAAGCATGTATTAAAGCGAGAGATTAAATGTTGGAAAAGAAAGCTGAATGAGAGATCATGCTGCCATAGAAGGGATGGTAAGAAACGAGATCACAGAAAAAAAAATTGTGAACTTAAATTGATTAAAACGAATTTATAGACGTACATTGTACTTCTCTCTAATGAAGCAACACTTTAATAGCTTCACCTTGCCCGTCAACTCACGGCATCAATATAAAATGGTGGGAGGGAATAGGAATATAAAGGGTGCACATGGGCAGGTAGACTACCGGGTCGTCGCCTTTTTGGAGTAAAAAAAAATATTCCCCTCTTTTCTTTTACCTTAATCTATTCTTTCAATGAGTTTCGTAACAGATTAGTGAAGCGATGAAGGACGAAAGACTTGTCACTCAAGGAGCCGGATGATTCATTCACACAGTAAAAGCGACCGCTTTTCCACTCTTTTGGTTTAATATTTCACAACAACAACTGGCTTGATGCACAACCAATCTCCTCTGAATTCTAGACAGTGCGAGTTGTTTAAAAAGTAAATCAGAACATTACTATTTGCAAGTTGCTAGTAATTCTGCACCTTGTTATTACAAATCGTGGTTTACATTTCATATACATAAAATCATTTAGTACTTACATACAGTACATTAGATTAATTAGGATACTTATAAAACATTATTTTATTAAATTAGTATCTAAATATTGAAATGATTAGGTTAATTATTCCACAACCAACTAACTACCTGTTATGGGTTAATTGCATGTGCACCTATAAGTACGCAAATTTGTTATAGAATAGCAAAGTTTAATTTTAAGGGAGATTGCACCCGCATTAACGAAGAGCGGGAGTGGAAAATCGACCCATGTGAGCAGCAAAATCCCTCTCGATACACCAGACCGGAATTCTACACCCTAACTTCCATGTTATTGCAACCAATTTTAATTGATTAGAAATAACGCCTTAGATCATTCGACCCTTTGGTAAATCAGCCGGACAGTAGCTTGAACTCTTTTTAATATTTAATTAAACATCTATAAAACCCATGAATAGAAAAATAAATAGCCCCTCTCCAGTGGGACAGAACACAATATCTCTCTCGTCCTAGTCTAATTTACAGGTGATGGTAGGTGGGGCATGGAATTCCATGTCGTGTACTCAGAAATTGTTTTTGCCTTCATATTATTTCCACTCTTCCTTGTACACAAATGAAGTAAATGACCTATTGATTAATAATTCCACTATGTTTTCCCTTTGGTGTAATTAATTTATTAAATAGGGAATTCCATTCAATATTTAAAGGCCAAAACTCAGCAGCACCTAAAAGTTTAGCATTGCATACAATTACCTTTTTTCCCCATTTTAAAGAAAGGTTAATTGGTGGTGATAAACTTGTATTGTAAGAACGTTCGGCTAATTGTGGTACAATATTTTAATTTCTAGTTGTTGTTGTTAAAACTATTATATGACAAACTTTATAACCTGTCATTATAAAATAGTAAAATAGATAAGGATGGGTGTAGTAAGCGTGACATTTTCAACTACTTATATTAGTTCTAACCCGAAAAATTAAATACACGAAATATTATTTTTTGTGTTTTGATTTATATTAAATGTTTTTAACATTATAGCTAGTTTTGTATGTTTCCAAATATTCCTAAAACCAACAAAAATATTACAGAAAGCTATCAATAAGCTTTTTTTGGATATAGTTTTTTTACATAAGTTATAATAAAATATTAGATGCGATATGTGTGCTGTGTGATTAAACTAGCTTTCATATTATATTTACCATCAAGTATAAATCTGAAGTGTTCAATCTCTAACGGTGGAGAGACTAAACAATGGGAAGAAGTGATCAACATATATAATTAACAACCTAATAAAGTTGAAAGTACAATGTGATAAATCTAGAATTAAAATTCAGGCAAGGAAAATCCACTATATGCGTACACCATATGAAAGGCAACAATGTCCACTATACGTTAAAACTTTATGAGAAGCTAACCAATGACCCTATACGAGTACAACAGATGAATGCTAATCATGAACCATTAGTACGGTAGCAATTGATGAAAAAGCTAACAATGACGCCAATATACGTGTACAAATGAATGAAAGCTAACAATGACGCACTATCGAGTCAACTGAAGGAAAGCTAACAAAGACCATTATACGGTTCAATATGATAAAAAAAAAGCTAACAAAATCCACTATACGTTGTACAACTGATTAAAGGTAAACAATGTTCTACTATACGTGTACCAACTGATGAAAGCAACCAATTACAATTATACGTGTACAAATGATGAAAGTAACAATGTCCAATATACGTAGTACAAATATGAATAGTTTAACAATGTTCCCACCATAATTGTACAACTGATGAAAGTTACCAATGTCCACTATACGTACAAACTGATGAAAGTTATCAAGGTAAATGTTAACTATATGAGAGACGTTCACTATCCAGTATGGTCAAGCAGTAATACCAACCTTTTTTTTGCTTACTGCCTCTCTTCTGAGAATTTGATGCTGTACAGCCCCTAACCCTAAGTTATATGTAATAGTGCATACTGAAATCAAAGATAATAGACCTTTGCAGAAAATACTTCTTTCCTACCTAGTCAATATTACCCATCCTTTTTAAATAAAATTACTTTTTACGTGGCATAATTTAATAATTCTTATGAATAACAACACTCGATAAAAACATAAACTAATGTTAAGTGGTTACAAATATAAGGTATTAAAATCGTATTGCCAAAATTATAGAACAAAAATTCAGTATTTAGATTTAAACCCTTTTGTTAAATATTATTTGCCTGTGTTTTATTAGCTTTAGAATTAATCCTGCTATATCAGAACAATACCCATACGCACTCGTACAACATCCCTACAATTATTTGACCATCTCATAAAATCGTATTCGGGTACATGAAAAAACTATAAGCGTATACCTACAAGCGTTGAAAAAATATGTTCACTCTACTAGTCCTAAATACAAAAGTAAAGGAAAATCTTATTCATTACACGAATACCACAAAAGTTAGGAGAAATTAATGTCACCTACAAACCTCACAAAAAATCGCTTAAAAAATAATGTTTAAAAAAAAAAGTATTAATTCCATATATAGAACTAAATTTACATGATATATTTATATATCACAACATAAAAGAAAAAATTATGTTTCAGTACAGTAAGCATGAAAGTATACACATACACAAGAATAATTAGAAAATTATGTACAATACACATTATGCCACAAAATAAAATAAAATTTAATGCCTCACCACACATAAATGCCTACAAACAAAGTTTTAGTAAAAAATTATGCAATACACATCAACAATATAACACTAAACAAATTAAATCATGCCCATGTACATACTATCTCTTAAATAAAGAAAAATCTAATCATTTTTCACTTAAATACAGTGGTGGACACTACGGTATAGCAATTTTGCAAAGTGCCCTGGCGCCACTTAACGGAGCACGTCACTAAAAATAGGTTCTATTACTCAATTATTGTAATTATATCTTATTACTTCTTTATATTCAAATACTTTTATAATTAAAATCATTTTAGTTTGTTATAATATAAAATTACTAAATAGAACGTTAAATATTTGTTTTTGTATAAAACTGAAGCTAAATCCATGAGTATTCATAACTGAAAATAGCCTTATAAGATCCACTACTAATTATCATGTCAGAAACTTGGCCGTTTTAGATAAAGCGAACCTAGGGCGTAAAGTTCCTAAGTGCGTATTTCAACTTTTTTGTTTTTGTTTTAAATAGTAAAAATAGAAATATTTAAACTAAACACGTTTCTAATTATGTTATCAATAAATAAATAATTTATCTAAAATTGAGAATATATTTATTAAAATTACCAACAACAAAATCCACATTTGTTTTATGACGTTTGAGGTTGCTTTGATTTTTATAAATAAAAAAAGAAAATTTTAACAAAAAGTAAAAAAGAAGGACAAAAAGGATTTTTCTGTGATGTTGACACAAGTAGGTTCAAACAAAGAATAAGTGAGACAAACACCTGAAATTGTTAGTGAAATTGCGACATCCATAAACTCAAAAAAAGGGTATGAAAAACGCTGGGGGCCCTGGGTTGTGAAGTGGACACAAATCAGAATGGAGTGCAAGGAAAACATTGAACCGGTTTAAACAATCCCTTGAAAGGGATACTTAAGCAATCCAGGACATTACAGACGATGGAAATGAAACCATGAAATAAGAAGTGACTTTTTTTTTTTTTTTCCCCCCCCTTTTTTTTTTTTTGATGCCAAGGGCTGTGTTACCTGACGATTTTAAAAAGATTCGAACCAGAAGTGCGACATTTGGGAAAATTTTTTAAAGCTGTTTTTTTTGATGGCAACAACAAAAAGACATTTTAGATTGCACATGTTTTTTCAAGTCGGGCCAAAATGAAAATATCAAGATTTGGGAAGAATTTCCCAGAAGGGGTTTTGGCTCATATGCCAATGAAGCTTTTTCCCACAATTTTCACAGTAAAAATCAGATACTGCTAACCATCGTCACCCTGGGGAGATCTAAACAAATTTATCTTCTTATGAAATCTTCATGGGCAAAGCTGATTGTGTATTTGCTCTGTTGATTGGTAAAGAGAATAAACAAAAACAACAGACTTTAAGAATCATAGCTAAATTTGGCGTCAGTAAAAAAAAGGAAAGGGTGCATTCATAGTTTTTCTAATGTTACCATAATTTTTAATATAAAATTAATGAGTTGCCCTTATTTTTGGGGCAGATTTTGTGGTAAAGTTGTTAAAAAAACATGGTCAGGTGTTTGGGGCAGCAGGCGCAAAATTTCCCGTCTTGCATAGGGCATTTTATGTAGATCCACCATTGCGTACATCCAAAATTTTAAAACCTCTCATTTTCATTTAACGTTTTTTTAAGTAAAAAAGGGAAATTTTGGTCCCCGTAATGTTTTAAAATATGAAAAAAACCAACTGAAGGAAATAGTCTTATCTAACTTATCTACTAATATTCTTATCTATACTCCACAAAGGATAAAAAAAAAATTTCATCTATTCAAACCCAAATTTAAGGGTAAATTTTTTTTTTTATGGGTGGCCATCATTTTAAATATGGTTTCTCTAAAAGGGGCCCTTATTGGCAATCCCGATCATATCTGGAACAGTATCTCTGGAAGTAAACCCATCCATAAATTCTATTAATTGAGGCTCCATTTCACTTTTCCAGAAGATGTCATCCCTCTCAATTTTCGTGAAGAACATTCTTTTTTTGTCCAACAACAAATAACACCACCGTCTTTCAGTATGGGGTAAAAGTCCTTGGGACTTGGTAATAGTAACTATCCTTTTTTTTTTAAAAGGGGTTTTAATTTCCTCGTAATGTGCAAAACTTGATTTTTTTTTTCATTTTTGGCTCATTGGTGTAAAATCTTCGCCCGAAGCAGGGCACTTAATTTCGACGATAGCATCATCACCTATAATCCATCGGAGATGCCCGCAATAAATGATATATTTCCCGTCGACTAAACCCAAACCCCCCCCTTCAAACTTTTCTCCAAGCACTCTTCCAAAGCTTCATTGCCATAGGTTTATGTTCAACACCATATCGAGTCCTATAATTCCAAAAATGTTCCATGGGAAAAATAGTCCCCTTTTCTTTTATTTACTTCGATGTGGTCGTCTCATTTTGCAAATTTTCCAACCCTGAAGCTGTCACTCGCTTCCCCTTTGCTGTCTTTTTTTTCCATTCTTCATTCGCATTGTTCGACCGTTTCCCTAAATCAAGCTTTCCTCTGCTCTTCTGTCATACCGCAAACTAACAAATACAATTTCTTTCTTTGGGGGTTATAGTCTTCTTCCTGAGGTCACTTTAGCTGAATTCCAGAACCCCATAGTGCTCACCCGGGACCTGAAGACTTTATTTTGTGTTTTATGAGGGAGGTTACGGCAATTTTCCGCTGGCCGCATTTAGACGTTAAACTTTTCAAGTAAATAAACCTTTTAGTGTTTTACACCAGGACTGACAATAGCATCTTTTGGAAAGGAGTCGTGTAGTGAGAACCTTTGTTGTGGGAATTTAAACTGCTGCTGAACACCCGAACTTGATAAACCCCCTCAAACCCATAAAAAATGCGCTTCCGCCTGAATTGCAATTTACAACAATAAACGACTCTGAAAATTTTAAATATTTTAAACGTAAGATTATCCCCGAGCTTTGGAATCCAAGGAATAACGAGCACAAACTAAAATTCTTCCCAAAACCATTTTTTTATCAACCCTGGCACTAAATTTGTTCCACCTTCTTTTGGTCCCCTGAAAAAAAAAAAAATTTCCTCGCTCCCCACAGCCGAGAATGATCCCCAAAAAACTACTGCCCATTACTTAAGTTTTTCCTTTTTAGGGTTTGACATTTTCATGTTTGGGGGAAAAGGGTTTGTACTTGACGATATTTATTGCCTCATACAGCATACGCATTTTTAAAACTCTTTGTTGAATGGATGACCTAAAAATTTCCGGAATTGAACCTTTGGCCCTTTCCTTTTTCCCAAAAATTTCCTTACCCTATTCAAATAGTTCGAAGAATATGATTTCCCAACATTCAATTTTTTTTATCTCGAAATCAGGGCCATACGCTGGCTGGCTCAAACGTTTCATGACACTGCTGCCCCATCTCCAAAAAAAAAATTAATTTAATCCACTTAAAAAAATTCAATATCATACTGGAAGGAAATACATTTATTAATAAAAATTTTAGTTGGGTCCCAATGAAAAAACTGATTATAAATTAAACTTCTGATGTTACAAATATTAACAAATGTTTAAGGCGCTATGTTAATTACAAAAATTGGCATACACAAATCCAAACATTGTACACTTGGTTGAACCCATCAAAATGTATTCACTTCCTTTGCAGGGCAAATTGTGTCCAATTTTTTTAGCATTATGCCTTTATAGGTTTTTCTTGAGAAGATGCCTTTCAAAAATAAGCATGGATTGCAAACCCACATGTATATCACCATTTTTTTGTTTTTGAAGCCAACTATGCATGCCTATATCATAAAACAAAATTTAGTGTAGGAAATATAACTACAGGACCATTAAAAAAATTTAACGAAAAGCAAAGAAAAAATTTTGATTTTTAAAAGTTTATTTAGTAATTCCCATATTATATTAAATAATATATCTAGCTCAACACAAAGTTCTACGTCTCAATACTATGTTTTTATAAAAAACCCTTCCCCACACCTGAGAGACGACGTATATTCTTTTATAAATGTTTGCCAACATACCTCCATCTGCAACAACATTTTAATCATTGGTCGCCCTCATTTGTCCATATTTCCGGGCTTTGACAGCCAATGCTGCTCCCCCACGCGCGGAAACCATCATTTCTCAGAAGCAATGCTTCCTAGGTGTTCACCTACTTCTTGGTGTATCTTTTGGTACAAAATTGCCCATAAAAAGGCATATCTAGTACTGCAGACAACCTTTCCCTCTGAGAAAAACCTTGGCCTGTGTCAATAATGCCAGCCCCTTTCGGTATTAACATTCAACGGTGAGTTGGGGGTTTTTAGTACGGAGTGTTTCAGAAAACCCCCCACATTTTTGGGACTGCAATGTAATGTCTGCAGAACCATTCCTTGTTTCGCCTTAATATTCATATTGAAAATGTGCAGTCGAACCCTTTTTGCTTTATTGCTTGAATACATTCCAAAAAGTACTGTAAGTCGACTATTCTGCGTCCTTCTATGATAGAGAGTGTTTTAAAACATTTGTGTCCCTGGAAAGAAAACAAAAACAAATGTGCACTGTAGCTTGACGTATTTAATAAAGGAATGGAACTGGAACCAGAACCATAAATGTTTAAGGGGCTTTCATAGGGGAGCCAAGACAGTGTCACTCAAGTGTTCAGCTCTTTCACAATTTTGATTAAACTATTAGTATATCGAGGTTTGGTCTTCACTGGAAGAATACAAAACTTTATTCTATGTTACTATAATAAAGAGAGATGTCAAAATAGTTTAAAATATGAAATTTGCCCTTAGAGAAGTCATAATAAGGGATATTTGAGTTGATCGTTAAAGACCTAAATCCGAGGGAAACTAAAGGGCAATACTCTAGGAACATAGAATAGAGATTTGTGAATCGAATTATATAATTTATTAGGGGGGTCACAACACAAAATTTATTGGTATCATTATTAAGCTGAGAGGTAGCAACTGGTAGCATTTCCCTGTACGCTTTAAAGCCATCACTAGACAAAGGACCAGTCAAGCTTTGCTCTGAACGTAGGAGGGAATAGGGAAGGGAAAAAATGGCAGACGAGCAGGGTAATCCTTCTCTCGCTTCCCTCTTGCCGTTCGTAAATTCCACTCCCGGGTCATCACCTTCGGTAGAATATTGCAGGTCGTGGGACGCTTAGTTGAAAAATACTACATTGACCACATTTATTAAGTGGAAGCTAAAAAATATTAGCGTCAGTATGGGCGAAGAAAAAACAACTGTGGACCATAGAAGAGGGAAAAAAAGAAGATTATACCTCACAGCCCAATCGCAAGAAAAGAAATTGGAAAAAAGGGGAAGAAACTATGGATTGGTGATTCTGGTGACTATTTTTTAAGTTTATATAGCAATAGTGAATTGGTCAAAAATGAATACTGGCCTATTTATATTCATGTATTTATCATAAAACTTTTTAAACACACAACCTAACTTAGGTAACAATGTGATCTGTACATCACATTCAGAAAAATAGCCTAGATATTCACCCATTCAGATAAAAGGAAGTATCCATCTAGAAATAGAAATTTTATTTTATAGCACCCCCTGAATCAGCTTCACGAATCTCCACACCAAGGTGCATTAACGGTAGTTTTTTAAATGTGAAAAATTTTACTTTGGTTTTATAATATATCTACACGCTAATGTGAGAGCACTTTTTTGTATCAAATACTTTCTCTTCCTCACCCTAGTAAATTATTTTTTATAATGTTTTTTAATTTAATTTTTTAATAGTTCCTCCGTCCGTCCCCCCCCCCCCCCTCAAAGTAACAAAGGCTTATTTTTGAACCAAAACTGTGTTATTAAAAATTCATAAATTTAATTTAAGAATAAATTTTGTTCCCATGACTTCATAATAATAAAATAGGGTACTGGAATATTTGTTTTAATTTTTTTGGTTAAATGGTTAGTTTTAAAAAAAATACAAGTTTTATGTGACAATAATTAATACTTGAACATGCTTGACAAAATTAAATCCTGTATTATTTTGCATGCAAATAATATGTCCTATCAATAAAATAATCAGATATTACACTTTCCGCCTGAGATTTTTGAGTCACATGCTGAAATACTAATTATGCAAAATGTAAGGCAAAGCATAGCGGTTTCTTATATTTAACCAATATTATATTCAATTTACAGAAAATACTTACTGGTTATAGGAAAATAAATATTTAATAAAAGCATATTATAAATTTCTGTGATTTTGGTGAATGATCAATGACCAAAACACAAAACATCATGGCGGGATAGTAAATTCGGCTTTATGTTTTTCTACTGTCAGAAATGTTCAAATATACAATTTATAGGCTTTTGATGTTGTAGTTTTATAAAAAAAAAAAACAAGTTTCTTAAAACGTGATCTTATTTATCTACAGAGTACGCTTTGTAAAGGCAAGTGACTTAAATACTAAAAGAGGTGGTAACAGTTCATAGAGCGAGCAAAAACCTAATATTCAAGAACAGATAGAAACTGTGGATTGCAATTCTACGTCTCCTTCTTCTGAAGAAAGGTGAGTTTCTAAATAATTTAATGGTGTGGTCTATAATCAGCTGGTGACCTGGTGGTCTAGGGGTAAGGTGCTGGACTTCTGTGCTGGAGGTCAGGGGTTCAATCCTTGGTCCTGGCACAGATTTATCTGATTACCAAACACTTCCTTCACTTCTGACAAGACATCTTGTCAATGTGGGGAATGCCAGGCCTCCACCGTGGTTCGGATTCAACGTTAAACTGTAGGTCCTCCATTTCATCTCGCAATCACCCTACCATTACACATTAGCGTAAGTGCGTATTACCCGAACGGTTTGTAAGACGCGGTGCTAATAATAATAATAATAATAATAATATAATCAGCTCTCTGTCGACTTGCAATAAATATTATTGCTTGAAAATCTTGAGTATAAAAACTTTATAATAAATATTAAAGTGCTAAAAAGCTGTACATATATATAACCAAATTAATAGTTCCTAAGACGAAAGGACCACAGCATCCTTACTAAAACAAATTTTTTTATATAGCCCTACCAATAGTTGTTTACATTTTGATTTTATGAATATTCATCGTGATATAATCCCCTCTCCACTTTCGGGCACACCTACCAGCATCTTATCTGATACTATTCGGTATCCTCACTGCAGCGTACAAATTAATATATCCACACATTCAATAATTAGTATGCCTAGCAGCAGCACCTTTACAGAAGATTTTATGGACATATCCTCCGGCAATTAGTCGAAGACATAATTGTATTCACAACTGTAAATATTAGATTTCATAATTCACTTTAGTGTTTTAATTTATTTAGTGAACAAGTTAAGGTGGGCTGGAAGAGGACGCGAGAAAAATTAAGTGTTTTTTTTTGCAGTTTTCACAACAAACTTTTTTAAATCAAATGCTTCATTAGAGACATCTAGTTTAATTTTCTATACATGGCAATATCAACAGCTGTTCTTGAATATCTGCTATGAGCATAGCATCATTTAATGAGAAACATTTTAAACGAGGAGAAAAAGTTTTCACAAAATTCTAGGACAATCATGACAGAAATTTAACAACTGTTGATATCACCTTGTAAAGAAAATTAAACTCTATGTTTGTACTGGAGCAATATTTGATTTAATTTGCTGAAAAAAATGTTTGATACGAAAATTGCAAAAACAAACAAACTAGTTTTCCTGGCATCCCCTTTGATCCCAACCTAAGTACAGTTAATAGGAGTGCCACATTCATAGAAGAAGGGTATAAAATCTGAAACTAGCTATGATATCTATAGTTATAACTATGTGTTTTATGTATTTTGAACTGGTACAGAGGTATCAACTATAATCTGGCATACTTGGAACCCTTCCCTGCCATGACAGAACCATTTTATGAGGTTCATGGTGAAGCCGCTGCAGAAAGAGGAAATTTAGATCAATTGTAAGTCGAAGCAAAATGTTTATCTTACTATTTTAGACAACACTTTTTGGGTAAGAGTGGAATTCACATTTATATGAGAAACTTAAGTCAAACATGAGTGAAAAGGACTCTAAATAGTAGAAAGAAATACACGCCCACACACTGTGATTTTATGGCTGGCTACCTACTAAAAAATCGCGCTGAAAGACGTGTCATTAGTTTGGGCTAGTCTTCATTTGAAGTAACTATACGGTTGGGATGAAATATATATTATTTTTATTTCACCCTTCCAGGCTATTCTTATTTAACTACACTTCTAGGACAAGAATGAGGAAAGTATAATTTTGAGCAAATGCTACAACATTGGTATGGATGGGGAGTGTGAAATAATATACTATATAATATAAGTTACAGGCCAGATATTGAGGAAGAATACATTAATACCTAATTAATCTTGCTTTCAAGATCAGGGATGGAGTTTAACGTATAGAAATCATTACTTACTACGAATTAATTTCCATAACAAAAAACGTTTTAGAGGTCATCGTTAGATCTCAAACTAGCGTTGAAACAAGCCATTTTACCAAGTTGAATTAATTTTTTTTATTAAAGAGTTTATTTACTCATACATGGTATTACTATTGTGTGTGCTTATTGCGAGATAAAAAATTGCCAATTTATTCCTCATATCTCCCCAATTTTACAAATTAATTGATTTGCTGTAGGGCAAAACTAAACTGGTTTATTAAATATATGATATTACATTGTGCGAGAATGAGAATTAAAAAAAAAAATGAAAGTCATAAAATGTATGTTAATAGTCTTCCTGAAATATTTTCTTTATATTATGTATGACCCGCCTCGTGGCGTATTTGGCTAACGCGCTAGTCTTGTTAAGCTCGACTGCTGAGGACGGGGAGATCGAGGTTCGAATCTCGGTTGGGTGAACTGGGGTGGTTTTTCCTAAATGGTTTTCCACTCTCCCTCCACGCAAATGCGGGTTCACTTCGTCTAATTCAACCTTCCCAATTCCAATCGATTATCGTAATTAGTACTTAAAGCGTATAAACCGAACGGGTAGTAAGACGCAGTGCTAAATAATAATAATAATATATTATGTATGTATTTGATTAACTCAAAATAACTTTAGTAAGAAAAACAAAATAGGAGTTTAACTTTAAACATAATAGTGTAAAATAGGTGTATGTATTTTAATGAAAAAATTAAAGAATGCACAAGACATAAATTCAACAAAAACTTTAGTCAATGATTTATTTATTACAAATTATTATTTTTACATCATTAATCTTTTTTTTCAGGAATACTACAATCGATACATTTCAAATAATCCTCCCTCGACATTCAGAGATGTCATCCTGTAGCTTAACTGATGGTGACACTATTGAAAGTATTCTCCTCTCCACATTTAGAGTCGCCTAACCCCACATCTCTAGATAATACCATACATTCGACTAATGTTAATTCAGAAACAGAAGTTATAATGGATATTTTCCGGAAGATGTGCCACAGACACCATTGTCTTCACAACAGTAAATATTACATTACACATTTTAGTGTTAACTTATTTAGTGAACAATAAATTAATTTCAAATTTTGAATTAAATTGTTACCAAGCTACCCTGATTAAATATGATACATATTTAATAGGAGTGTCACCTAATAAAAATACAATTAGAAGTTGAAATACAATATCTAGAATTATGAATGTAATAAAATAAATGCTAATTAAATATCACAGGCTAAAATTAAGATTAGCACAATCATGGCAGTGGGAAGGTGATCAATTTAAATTAAGCCTAGTATTAAATTAGTTGAAAAATTATACATGTACACGGGAATTGATTCCGTGAGTGCTAAGCCAAAGGTCCGGGGTTCAATTTCCATGCTAAAGCTATCAGTTAACATTTATGGTTCTGGTTCCAGTTCCATTCCTTGCATTAAATACGTCAAGCTACAGTGCACATTTGTTTTGTTTTTTTCTTCCAGGGACACAAATGTTTTTAAAACACCCTATATCATAGAAGGACGCAGAATAGTCGACTTACAGTACTTTTTGGAATGTATTCAAGCAATAAAGCATAAAGGGTTCGACTGCACATTTTCAAATATGAATATTACAGGCGAAACAAGGAATGGCTTCTGCAGCACATTACACTTGCAGTACAAGATGTGTGGGGTTCTCGAAACACTCCGTACTGAAAACCTCAACTCACCGATGAATGTTAATACCGCAAAGGTGGCTGGCATTATTAACACAGGCCAAGGTTTTTCTCAGATGGAAGAGTTGTCTGCAGTACTAGATATGCCTTGTATGGGCAATCTATGTACCAAAAGATACACCAAGAAGTAGGTGAACACCTAGGAAGCATTGCTTCTGATGAAATGATGGCTGCCACGCGTGAGGAAGCAGCATTGGCTGTCAAAGCCGGAAATGTGGACAAAGAGGTCGACCAATGATAACTGTTGTTGCAGATGGAGTATGGTGCAAAAGATATTATAAAAGCAAATACGACGCTCTCTCAGGAGTGGTAAGTTATATATAACACATAGTATTGAGACGTAGAACTTTGTGTTGAGCTAGATATATTATTTAATATAATATAGTATTTACTAAATAAACTTTTAAAACTCAATTTTGTCTTTGCTTTTCAGTTTAAAGTATTTAAATGGTCCTGTAGTTAATATACCCTACACTAAATTTTGTTTATGATACTAGGCATGCATAGTTGGCTTCAAAACAAAAAGGTGATATACATGTGGGTTCGCAACTCCTATTGCTCTATTTGTGAAAGAGCATCTTCTCAAGAAGAACCTACTAAAGAGCACATATGCTATAAAAATTGGACACAATCTGCCAATGCAATGGAAGCTGACATCATAGTTGATGGGTTCAAGCAAAGTGTACCAATGTATGGAATCGTGTATGCCGAACTTATAGGTAACTTAACATAGCGCCTTAAACAATTAGTTAATATCGTAACATCAAAAAAATTTAATTTATAATCCAGTTATTTCATTGGGAACCCAACAAAAATTAATATTAATAAATGATATTGCCTTACCAGTATGATATTGAATTAATAAGTTGATTTAATTATTTTTTTTAGGAGATGGGGACAGCAGTGTCATGAAACGTTTGAGCCTAGCCAAGCCGTATGGTCCTGATTTCGAGATAAAAATGATTGAATGTGCAAATCATATTCTTCGCAACTATGTGAATAGGGTAAAGGAAATTGGGAAAAGAGGAAAGGGCCAACTAGGTACAATTCCTGGAATTATTAGGTCATCCATTCAACAAAGAGTTTTAAGAATGCGATATGCTGTAACTGAGGCAATAAATATCGTCAAGTACAACCTTTCCCTCATCATGAAAATGTCAAACCACTAAAGGAAGACATAAGTAATGGGCCCAGTAATGTTTTTGGTGATCATTCTCGGTGTGGGGAGCGAGGATTTTTTTGTCAGGGACCAAAAGAAGGTGAAACAAATTTAGGGCCAGAGTTGATAAAATATGGCTTATGGGAAGATATTAGTTAGTGCTCGTAATTCCTTGGCATTCCATGCTCAGAGCCTAATCTTTAACGTTAGTAATAATATTGCAGAGTCGTTTAATAGTGTAGTTGGCAAATTCATCGGCGGAAAGCGCATTAATTATGCTTTGAGGGGCTCTTATCAAGTTCGCTGTACAGCAGCAGTAACTTCCCACAACAAAGGTCCTATACTACACAACCTCCTGCACAAAAAGATGGCTATTGTCAGTCCTGGTGTAAACAATAAAAGGTTTGTCACACGAAAAGTTAAACGTCTAAATGCAAGGACCAAGCGGAAATTGCAGTACCCTCTCCCTCAGAAAACCACAAAAGAAGTCTTCAGGTCCAGATGAGCACTATGGGGTTCTGGACATACCGGCTAAAGCTGACCTCAATGAAGAAGACTATAATCTGAAGAAAGAACATTTTATTTATAGTTTGCGTATGACAGAAGAGCAGAGGAAAGCCTTGATTTATGAAACGGTCGAACAAAGTCAGAATGAAGAATGGAGAAGACAGCGAAGGAAGCGAGTGACAGCTTCATGATTTGATAAAATTTGCAAAATGAGACAGACCACATCGAAGGCAAATCAAGTAAAGACTATGTTACATGGAACATTCTTTGGAAATTATAGGACTCGATATGGTGTTGAACATGAACCTATGGCAATAGAAGCTTTGGAAGAAGTGCTTGGAGTAAAAGTTGAAAGGGTGGGGTTGGTAGTCGACAGAAATATATCATTTATTGCAGCATCTCCCGATGGATTTATAGGTGATGATGCTATCGTCGAAATTAAGTGCCTGCATCGGCGAAAGATTTTACACCAAATGAAGCCATAAAATGCAAAAAAATCAAGTTTTGCACATTACGAGGAAATGATATCCTTTTAAAAAAAAGAGATAGTTACTATTACCAAGTGCAAGGACAATTACACATAACTGAAAGACGGTGGTGTTACTTTGTTGTCTGGACAAGAAAAGGAATGTTCTTCACGAAAATTGAGAGGGATGACATCTTCTGGAAAAGTGAAATGGAGCCTCAATTAATTAGATTTTATATGGATAGTTTACTTCCAGATATGATCGAGGATTGCCAATAAGGGACACCTTTTAGAGAAAACCAATATTTAAAATGATGGCCAGCCATCAAAAGAAAATATTTTAATTGGGTTGTGAATGGATGAAATTTTGTTTTACTCCTTGTTGGAGTTTAGATAAGAATATTAGATAGATAAGATAGATAAGACTATTTCCCTTCAGTTTATTTTTCATCATATTTTGAACATTACTGACCATAATTTCCCTTCATTACTTAATAAACGTTAAATGAACATGAGAGGTCTTAATTTTGTGATGTACGCAATGGTGGATCTACATAAAATAGCACCTATGGCAAGCACTGGAATTGCGCCTCTGTCAAACACTTGACACCTGTTTTTTAAACAACTTTACCACAATATCTGCTCAAAAATAAGACAAACTCATTAATTTTATATTTAACACATTATGGTAACATAAGAAAACTATGAATGCACCTTCCTTGTTTTTACTGACGCAAATTGATCTATGATATCTTAAAGTCTGTTGTTTCTGTTTATTCTCTTTACACAATCAACAGAGCAAATCACACAATCAGCTTTGACCCATGAAGACTTACAAAAACGAAGATATTAGTTTCAGATCTCACAGCTGACGATGGTTAGCAGTATCTGAATAGCACTGTGAAGATTGTGGAAAATGCTCTCATCCGCATACTGAGCAATACATTCTGGAAGTTCTTCAAGTCTTGATATTTTCATGTTGGCCCGACTTGAAAAAACATGTGACAATCTAAAATGTCTTCATATAGTTGTTGTCCATCAACAACACAGCTATAAAATTTTCCTAAATGTTCGCACTTCTGGTTCGAATCTTTAATATCGTCAGCGTAACACAGTCCCTTGGCATCAATAAGAAAGTCAAAGAAAGTCACTTCTTATTTCACTGGTTTCATTTCCATCGTCTGTAATGTCCTGGATAGCTCTAAGTATCTTCTCAAGGTACTTGTTAACCGGCTTCATTGCTTTTATCCTTGCACTCCATCTGATTTTGGGCTCCGACTTCACAACCACAGGCGCAGCGTTTTGAGTGAGTGATTGTCGCAATTCACTAACAATACCAGGCTGTTTGTCTCACTTATTCTTTGTTGAACACTACTCTTGTGTCAACCATCACAGCAGGGTTGTCAAAAACTGTGACTGAAACTCCTTTAGCTCCTTTTCGTCCTTCTTTTTTCCTTTTCTGTTAAAATTTTCTTTAATCATTAATAAAAATCAAAGCGACCTCAAACGTCATAAAACAAATGTGATTGTGTTGTTGGTAATTTTTTAATATATTCTCAATTTTAGATAAAATTATTTATTTATTGATAAATAATTAGAAACGTGTTTAGTTTAAATATTATTTTACATTTAAAACAAAACAAAAAGTTGAAATACGCCCTTAGGACCTTTGCGCCCTAGGTTCGCTTTATCTCAACGGCCAAGTTCTGACATGATAATTAGTATGTGATCTTATATAGGCTATTTTCAGTATGAATCTCATGGATTTAGCTACAGTTTATACAAAAACAAATATTTAACGTTCTATTTAGTAGTTTATATTATAACAACTAAAAATGATTTAAAATATAAAAGTATTTGGAATAAAAAAGTAAGATAAATTACAATAATTGAGTAAATAGAACCTATTTAGTGACGTGCCCCGTTAAGTGGCGCCCAGGGCACTTGCAAAATCTGCCATACCGTAGGTCCACCACTGTATATAAGTGAAATGATTATGATTTTTCTTTATTTAGAGATATGTATGTAATGGGCATGATTTTAATTTGTTTAGTGATATATTGTGATAGTGTATTGCATAAAATTTTACTAAACTTTGTTGTAGGCATTTATGTGTGGTGAGCATAATTTTATTTTATTTTGTGGCATATGTGTATTGTACATAATTTTCTAAACTTTGTGTATGTGTAGTGAACATAATTTTTCTTTATGTTGTGATATAATAAATATATCATGTAAATTTATTTTATTATGTGATAAAACTTTTTTTTAACATTATTTTTTAAGCGTTATGTATGTTTGTAGTGAACATTATTCTCCTAACTTTTGTGGTATACGTGTAATGAATAAGATTTTCCTTTATTTGGTAATTTAGGACTACGTATAGTGAACATATTTTTTCTAAGCTTTGTGGTATACGTGTAGTTTTTCATACCCGAATACGATTTTATGAGATGGTAAATAATTGTAAGGAAGTTGTACGAGAGCGTATGGGTTTGTTACTGATATTGCAGGAATAATTCTACGCTAATAAACACAGGCAAAAAAATATTTAACAAAAGGGTCTTAAATTAAATACTGTATTTATGTTCTATAATTTTGACAATACGATTTATTCCTTATATTTGTAACCACTTAACATTAGTTATGTTTTAACGAGTGTTTTATTCATAAGAATTATAAATTATGCCACGTAAAAAGTGAATTTATTTTGTAATCATGTTTATTTAAAAGGAGGTAATATTGACTAAGTGGGAAAGAAGTATTTCTGCAAGGTTATTATCATTGATTTCAGTATGCATATTACATATAACTTAGGGTTAGGGGCTGTAGCAGCATCAAATTCTCAGAAGAGGGCAGTAAGCTAAAAAAAAAAAGGTTGAGTATTACTGCCTTGAACCATATGATAGTGAAGTCACATATAGTTAACATTACATTGATAACTTTCATCAGTTGTACACGTATAGTGGACATTGTTAAATTTCATCAGTTGTACATTATAGTGGACATTGTTAACTTTCATCATTTGTACACGTATATTGGACATTGTTACCTTTCATCATTTGTACACGTATAATGGTCATTGTTAGCTTTCATCAGTTGTACAGTATAGAAGACATTGTTACCTTTAATCAGTTGTACACGTATAGTGGACTGCCTTTAACCATACTGATAGTGAAGTCACATATAGATGTACATTACTTGATAACTTTCATCAGTTGTACACGTATAGTGGACATTGTTAACTTTCATCAGTTGTACACTTATAGTGGACATTGTTAACTTTCATCATTTGTACACGTATATTGGACATTGTTACCTTTCATCATTGTACACGTATAATGGTCATTGTTAGCTTTCATCAGTTGTACACGTATAGAAGACATTGTTACCTTTAATCATTCTACACGTATAGTGGACATTGTTAGCTTTCATCAGTTGTACACGTGTAATGGTCATTGTTAGCTTTCATCAGTTGTACACGTATAGTGGTCATTGTTAGCTTTCATAAGTTTTACACGTATATTGGACATTGTTGCCTTTCATCTGGTGTACGCATATAGTGGATATTCCTTGCCTGAATTTAATTCTAGATTTATATTTACTTCAACTTTATTAGGTTGTAAAAATATATTGAACATTACTTCCTTGTTTAGTCTCTCCACGTAGAGATTGAAACTAACAGATTTTACTTGATGGTAAATATAATATGAAAGCTAGTTTAATCACACAGCAACATATCAATCTAATATGTTATATAACTTATGTAAAAACTATATCCAAAAAGCTTATTGATAGCTATTGTAATATTTTTGTTGGTTTAGGAATATTTGGAAACATACAAACTAAGCTATAAATGTAAAAATTTAAATAAATCAAAACACAAACATAATATTTCGTGATTATTTTATGGGTATAACTAATAAGTAGTTGAAATGTCACGCTTACCTACACCATCTTATCTAATTTTACTATTTATAATGACAGGTTATAAAGTTGTCATATAATAGTTTTAACTACAACAACTAGAAATTAAAATATTGTACCACCAATAGCTAAACGTTCTATACAATACAAGTTTTCACCACCACTTAACCTTTAAAATGGGAAAAAAAGGTAATTGTTATGCAACTGCTACACATTTAGGTGCTGCTAGTTTTGCCTTTAAATAATGATGAATTCCCTAATAATACAATAATTACACCAAATGGAAAGAAAGGGGAAATTATTAATCAAAGGTCATATACCTTCATTTGTGTAAAGGAAGAGTGGAAAATAATTGAAGGCAAACAATTTCTGAGCACACGACTGGAATTCCAGCCCCAACCTACCATCACCTGTAAATTAGACTAGACAAGAGAGATGATTTTGTTCACGTCCCCACTGGAGAGGGCTATTATTTTTCTATTCATGGTTTTATAAGATGTTTAATCTAAATATTAAAAGAGTTCAAGCTACTGTCCGGCTGGGATTTACCCAAAGGGTCGAATGATCTAAGGCGTCATTCTAACAATAAAATTGGTTGCCAATAACATGGAAGTTAGGGTTAGAATTCCGGTCTGGTGTATCGAAAGGGATTTTGCTCTCAATGGTCGATTTCCACTCCCGCTCTTCGTTAATGCGGGTGCAATTCCCTTAAAATTAAACTTTGCTATTCTATTACAAATTAGCGTATTAATTGGTGCACATGCAAATAATCCATAACAGGTAGTTAGATGGTTGTGGAAAATTAACCTAATGATTTCAATATTTAGATACAAATTTAAAAAATAAAGTTATAAGTACCTAATTAATCTATGTACATGAATGTAAGTACCTAATTATTTTATGTATATGAATGTAAACCACGATTTAATATACAAGAGCAGCATTACTAGCAACTTGAAATAGTAATGTTCTTATTTCTTTTAAACAACTCACACTGTCTAAATTTGTAAGAAGATTGGTTGTGCATCATGCCAGTGGTCTATTGTGAAATATAAACCAAAAGAGTGGAAAAGCTGTCGCTTTTACTGGTGAATGAATCATCACGGCCTTGAGTGACAAGTCTTTCGTCCTTCCTCTTTCACTAATCTGTTACGAACTCATTGAAAGAAAGATAGGTAAAGAAAAGACGGGAATATTTTTTTTACTCCCAAAAGGCGACGAGGTATTTCTACCTGCCCATGTAGCACCCTTAAACGTCTCAAACTAAGGAGGGGGCATAAGGAGGACAATTTAGAAGACACTCACCCAAATTATCGTGATGAAATGATAGCTAGACTACAATAGAAATTAAATGTGGGAAAATTACCTTCAGTGCATACGGTTGGGATTTGAAGTACTGTCTTCTCATCAATAAGATTTTATGTGAGTCAAAAGCCCTAAGGTGGAAGTGTAGGTAATGCGTGTTAATACCGGTGTTTTTCTAGTTTTTATACCAAAACCTTTTTTGGCCAAAGTAAATACAATATTTCTCTAGTAGAAACATAGAATATAATTTTCTCATCATGGTAATATCAACATTTGTTGAATATTTGTCATGAGCTTACATTAGACCAGCGGCTTTCAACGTGCACCATATCCCCACCCCCCAGTGGTCATGTCGTATTTCTGAGGGACTACAGGTAGAAGTAATATAATTGGGGAGCCATGGACACTACTAAGTGGGCCACACAAAATTAACTTTTAAAATAAAAATACTACTCATATAAAAAAGGAATAAAATTACGAAATGGTCACTTCATAATATAATATCACAATAACTCAGTATCCTTTTGTATATCTTACTTAAAGCCACAATCTTAGATCTGGGAATTCCAAGCACTGGTAAAATAGGTATTCGTAACTCAACCTCCGCCTTCTTGGAGCAGGTAAAGGCTCTAGAGAATTTGTTTACTGGAAAAGTGATTCATTATATTCCCCTCTCCTCTCATGACCTTTACCACCACCTCTTAGGTAAGTTTAAACTATTCTTCAGTTCAGTATTCAGAGTGTTTGAAGGAGAATATTTTCGTAGTTTTGTTACACTTTAGGGCAGTATTGTTTCATTTCTAGGTGATTAGCAGCTTGAAGAACAGATTATTGCTGCAAGTGTGACTTATTTTATCAATAGGGTGGACCTAAATCTGAAAAACAGAATTTATTGAACAAACGCTTACAAATAAAAACAGCAATTCTACATCTTGCAAAGAGGCCATTAATGCATTCCTCGGAAAAATAAAATAATTCTGAAGTAATATTGGGTGTAGCGAGCAATTGCAATTTCCTTCATTGACCACTCTTGATAGAATTGAGGGATGATGGTCTTTTTATATTTACTGAGCATTTGAAGAATGTGTGCAGTTAATGTTGACATAGTATTACAAGAAAGTCTCTTTGAACTGCCAAGTGACTTAACAGCCGAGGTGAGACTCAAACAACATTTCTGGATGAGCAATGGAATTTCAAACAACTTTCCACAACTTTGGGATGATGCGAATTGTGTTTAAAATCAGATCTTCCGTTTCATATATTGATGAATCTGGGTTTATTAGAGTTCTTCATTTGTTATCAAACGCTCATATCCGTCTTGTTATCGGGAAGAAATTGATATGATATTATATCTAACAACGCTGCAGCCAGATATACAAAATCTTTCTTCTACTCAACAACAGCAAGGATCTCACTAAACTAAGGATAGTAATAATATCGCAATATATTTTGTTAAAAGCATAACTATACATAGTAAATAAACAAAATATTATATGAGTAAAGATTATACTATAAAAAAAATTATTTAATAAACCCAATTTTTATTGCTAACATCTCTTATATTATACAAAATAATGCATTTTGTAAACGAAAAGTTGAGTTGATAAAGAACAAAACATATTTATTATAAATAATACATTTATTAGGGTTAAACAATATAAGAGAAGGAGAAGGGGGGCACAGAGGATAATGAAACGCAGAAGTGGGCCACGAGCGAAAATTTTTGAGAACCTCTGGAATAGACGAGAAACTAATTTAATAAATATAAATATCTGTCATTAAATTCTAGGACACCTGTGACAAATATTCAAGTACTGTTGATATCACCATGTGAATAGAATTAAACTCCAAGTTTATACTGGATAATTATAATTTTTTTTTACCGAAACCATTTTTGGTATAAAAATGCAAAAATACTGCCCTTAACTAGCGCTCCTACACCCCCACGACACTTATGCATTTTATTTTGATGAATTAATATGATACATCAAATGACGAAGGTTCTGAAGAAGAGTGTGAACCATAGGGTTCAAACACCATTGCTATACCAACTGAGCTGCCCAGGTTCTTATTTTTAACAAAATGTAAAACGGATAGCTTGTTAGGACCATTACTGTAAAATCCGTGTAGATTAATCAAGGCAGCAAAGCGAAATCATTTAATTATTTTATTATGTGTTGGACAACCAAGGGAGGAACTACAAATTAAGGCTGAGGTATAAAAATGAAGGTATCGATATTTGTCCAAATATATGTTTTTATTGCTTTTTGCGCGCAAGAATTTGATGGTGGTTTTTGCGTTGATGTATATATACTATAGAAGGAACGAAGGATAGGGAAAAACTCTACGCCGCTCATCCAAATTATTTCACTAGTTACATATCTCGCCGTTAGAAAGCGCTAGTACGCTAGTGGCGCATCCTGATGGCCAGTTATGGTAATGTTTGAATATTACTCTCCCTCTTTGTCTAAAAGAAGAGAGGAATACTTCTCTTGTAAAAGAGGGATGGTAAGAATTAGGGAGGTTGTAAGTTGTAAGAAAACTGACCAAATAGGTTTTCTCAAGGTATAAACTAACCGTAATCGGTTTTAGGGGTCGTTTACCTGTCATTCAATAACATTGCATTCAAACCAAACGATGTTTATCTTCTTAGTTTGCTAGTCTCTGAGGAAAATAAATCTTTAATACTTATATAAATGACAATTTTTACTTTCATTTAGTTTAAATACAAAGATCTATTTATTAATATAATTATCACAATTATATTAATAAAAAAAAACTTTTCTATCTTAAGCTAGGTGCTTTTTGAGATCACAATATTGGCCACGCGTGGTATACGTAGACAGGGGTTCTCAAATTCACGGCGCGCAGATCATATCTTGCTTGTCTGCATAACTCTTAAATAAGTATTTGGCCTGCACTTACACCAATACTCTCTCTCTCTCCACACACACACACACACACACACACACACACAATAATAGTTTAATTTTAGTGTAATATAATATTGATATAAAACACTTAGACCATTTCAAATGCTTATTGTTTTATCACTTTTTTAAATAGTGGATTGTGGTGATTTTTGTTTACATATTTTAATAAATACTGCTTTGAGGGATTCTCTAACCCACATTAACATCTGGAAAATATAAGTTATGTAATATTGTAATTACATAGCATCAAATAGCTATTAAAGAGCTACAACGGCGGGCACGCGGATTAAACGTCAGATTATTATGATCTAGTTAGCTGATGTCGGGGAAGATGGGGCTCGAATATCATCTGGATGTACAAACAGTGTTTGTATATTCCGTGGCTCTCAACACGCCTCGAATTTGTGAATCTGAACCTTTGCTAGTGTGAGTTTGAGAATCACTGACGAAGGCAATAACTTTTTAGCTTACTGATTCTCACACACCTTTTGAATGATTCCCCTATAATTGCTCCAAATTTCAGCTTTCTATGTCATGAAGAAATGTGAAAATTTTCTGTACCGTACATCAATATTTACCAACCAAACCCAACCTTTTCTTTAATAATTATTGGTAGACGTATGGTGGGCTAGCTAGGTTTTGTTGTTGGGATAGCTTGTCTGTATAATAGATATTTGAGAAAAACAATTTTTTTTATTGCTTTGGCTCTTTAATATTTTTTTTCATGTTACATATTTTTTCTTGCAAAACTTTTAGGTCGTAGAATACGTCGTACTTATACGAAAAACATTTCAACATTAAAAAATTGAAAATAATATAATGTTTCTACTTTTTAAGTTCATGCATATCACAGACATTATTACATTTTTTTATGACTAAATTAATAATGCAAACGCTATTATTGTGTGAAAAAGTTTTAAAATCTTGCATATATATTTTCATAGGAAAATAAAAAATTATCGAGTTGGGGAGGGAGATACGTTAACTTTTCCTCACCAACATTTTAAATATTAAATATTTGTTATTCAAAAGCGATTATGGTGCAAAACTTCATAAGTAGTTTCCATACAAGACATTTACATTGACAAATAAAGACTTATATATTTCTATTTAAATCTAACCTAATCGCGCGAAGAAACTTTCACTATATTTTGATTTTATTTCTAATCTAAAGATGATATCTATAATGTTTGAAAAGATTATATATATGTTTGTGTCCACCCAGTGACGCACTAAGAAATTTACTTTAGGTAGGGCATACAATCAAGGCCATACCCAGAATAAAATTAAGGGGAAAAAGAGGGTTTTGGCGTCACCCTCACTTTCAAATCTCTTCAGATGCATTAGTATTAATTATCTATATATTTATTTTCATGAAAACTAAAGGCAACTATTAAATAACGTAGTTTCTGTAAATTACTATTTTTTAGTTTATAGTAGGTAATTATAATAAAAAAGCACTCAAATCTGTTAAATTTATACACTGCTTTTTGATTTATGAATAAAGGAGGAGGAAAATGTATAGCTTTAAAAGATGGTGTTATTTTGAACTGTAGAACCATTTTGATAACATCTGCTCATTATAAATATCTAATTATAGCTTCCAGATGTGTATAGGATTTTCTAAATTTTACAGGGAATAAAGTTTGTAGGAAATTGTTATTTTATTATTAGTTATTAATTATTATTGTTTGAAATAAATTTTAATTCACTATCGGTTCCATGTTATATTTTAAGGCCTCTAAAAGGTAGCATTTTTCAAACTGGGCTCCGCCTTAGTTATCTGAGGCTACGTGGGGCAATTTTATAATGTTATTTAGTTTTTCACATTATAAAATAGCATCATTAATTAGGATTGCCAATTTTTTTTAAATCTAAATAAATTATACATGCCACACAAGCCACTGATAAATAAATATATATTGATTTAGATTATGCATTTTTCAATGTGAACTTTTTGCACACAGTGGTGGGGAAGTGTAGTTTTTCTTTTATATTTATTCAAGTGGTAAGTTATAAAAGACTTGTGAGATTTAAATGTATTTATTGAATGATCATAATACTAGTGTAAATATTTTTATGAGAGTTCGGCCATTCATTTTTTCTGCTACAAAGGCTCCTTCGGTCTAAAATGTGAGAGCCCCTGGTCTAAGTCAATATATGTTAATGTGTTGAATAACACACTCCGGTAGCTTTGTCAGTTCGAAGTACTATAGTATTAATTTTAACCGAAATTGGGTGGGGTGCGAGTGATTCTGAAGTTTCTATAAGCGAGGTCCTCGGTGTAATAACCCATATTTTGTATTAAAAGCCTTAAAAACTAAAACGAATTTAATTACCAGAATGGTGGCTACTAGCTATATACATTTTCTTGTATACAATATATGGAAGCTATTATGGTTGTACTTTTTTCAAATGAGAATATAAGAGGCAGTTTTAATATGTTTATGTGTGTGTGTGTGTGTGTTTAGAATACAAAGTCTTTAAAAGGAGTCTATGTATCCGACTCATCTTCTGTGTCTTATGTTTTAGTTATACAGTATATGATTTATGTTTTTATTGAAATTATTAGGGTTCATGCTGAAGGTGCCCCGTTTACTCCACCCCCTTGGGTGCGCCTCTGGTTCTAAATAAACGCTTAGTGAGAGATGGGCATTTTATCATAGATATAATTAATTTGTTAAATATGACAGTTATTTCAATGGTTTTTATGGACTTTTAATACCCCTTTTTCTCGTAAAGAGAAAAAATCAAAATTCTATCTATTAGTATTTATTTAATTAAAGGATGCTAAATTTTTAGTTCAACACCCTTTAAAATAGGTTTAAACAATATATAATAATGTTAACAATGAATAGTTTTTGAGCCAGTGTGTTAGAGGAGTCTCGCATTTTATTATCAAGTCAATATAGTAAGCATAGTATTTATCTTAAAAATGTTAATATCAAGTTTAAATGTAATTATAATTATACAAAAATGTTCATTTGTTGTAATATTTGAATATGATGTATTTTCACTGTCTAAAATATGTTTTTCAAGTAAATAGAGTAAGCTCTAGTAGTGTTGTTTTTTCATTGTATCTTCACGCCAGTCAAGGTAGGTATGAGGAAGATATAATTATGAGAAGTACCCTCGATGACGTAGAAATAGCGGGAAACCATTTAGGAAAAATTACCATCAGTGTACCGTGTAATTGAGCAGCCGCGGTGTGCACATTTTTGTTCTGGATTCATTATTTCATAGAACAAATCTTCTTCCAAAAATTTAGATGAATTATTATTTCTTTGTTTTGGCTTTTTTACTAAAAAATTTGTAGAAGAAAGTTTTTAAATATAAAGTAAATTTATTAGTGTCTTTTATTTTATTTTTTTAATTTTATATTTTTTTAAATTTTTTAAACCCAGTTTCTTATGGTATTGGGTTGCAAGAAAGTTTTTAAAAAGGGTTTTAAGGCCCCTTTTAAAAAAAAATTTTTGGGGCCCGAAAATATAAAAAAGGAATTAAGTCTGGGGTCCCTAGCCCCACCCCCCATTTGGGTTTGTAAATTCACCTACTAGTTAAAGGTTAAAAAAATTTTAATATAAATAAAAAATTTACAAAAAAAATATACAAACCCTTTCATTTTTTAAATTAAATTTTAAAGCTTAGGGCATGAAGCAAGGAAGAGGTGTCCCCCCCTAAAAATCGTGAACCTCAAAACAAATTAGGGTTATTGGGTTTTTTGAAAAAAAAACCAAAAAGGAAAAGTTGCCGGGGGAACCATAAAATTTTTTTTTTTGCTTTACCTTCAAGGTCGTTTGCTATTATTAGGAATGGGGGGAGGAAAGGAATGTGCCTAATCCCCCTTTTCAAAGTTTTTGGGTAGAGACCCGAAGGGGGAAAAGGAGGGGAAAGGAATAATTTTTAGGGGGGTTTACCCCAAAGCTTTTTACAGTGCTTTTTTGGGGGGGTTTTGGGAAAACCCCCTTTTTTGTTTCTAGCGGAGAGTTTTTTTACTTTCTAAGTCCGGTTTTTTTTTTTTGGCTGGGCGGGCGCCCCGGGGGGAGTATTTTTAATTTTGGGGGGGGGCCTTTTTCCTTAAATTTTTTTAAAGTTTTCTGAAATTTAAAAAATTTTTCATTTAAAAAAGGAATTTTTCCCTATCAATTCGTTTTTTTCCTTCACTAAAAATGATAGTAATGTAATGTTGAAAGGGGTTTAGTTATTTTTTTAGATTTTCCAAAGGAAGCGGGCTTGAACTTTTAATCAGGCCATCAAAAATATAAGTTTTAAAAATATTACCATAAATATACAGTTGCACATCATGGCATGAGCCTGCAAATTTTAAACTATACCAACCAAAATGGTTTAAATGAGATACATGTTTGTGAACTTTTTGCTTGTTTTTTTGAAATCTATCCAACACTGAAAGGGGGTCCCCCTGTTATGGTGCATCATGTATGTGTCCAAAATTTTGGCGCTTACACCCGACTTATGAGTTGAACATTCACACAAAGGCGCTGATTGTTTGACAACTAAATTTTTTGGGTCGCCACATGGGGATGGGGGAAAATACATTCCCAAATTCTTCGGGGGAAATCCGTCTCCCCCAAAAAGGGTTTTTTTGTTTTTTTGATTTACAAAACCCCTGCCCCAAGTGGGGAAAAAATTTTACCCTTTGGGGGTTTTGGAAACAAAGTATTAAAATAGTTCGGTGGTCTAATGGTCTAAGGAAACAGTCTTTTAAAATACAACCCGGACTACCGAAAGACGGGAAATTCCAGGTTCGAATTTAGGTCAAATTTGGGCTTTTTTTTTTGTTTAAAACGGTTTTTTTCCCCTATCCCCCAAGGCAAATTAAAAAAAAAAAGTGCCAATATTTGTGGATTAGAGGGTGTCATGTGATCGGCACAAGGGGGCCCCCCCAACCCTTAGTCTAGTTTTTTTTTACCAGAAAACACGGGCGTTGTCACTCAAGTAGCTCTTCAATTGCCATCACCCGGGGGTAAGTTGGGCACCGTTCCAGGACACTGCTTTTAAAAGTAAATTTTTAAGCACCCCGGGAAACGAGGGATCGAACCCGGGTTTTGGATCTATAGCCAGGATCTTGACCACTAGACCAAAAAGGGTTTGAAAACCCCGGGCCTCTGGGGCTGTATCTAGGATCTCTGAACCCCCTAGATCAGAGGATTTGAACCCGGGAAACCTCTTTTTTCTGTTTTCCCGGATCTCTGGGCCCTAGATCAGAGGATGAACCCCCGGGCCTCTTTATCTGTATCTAGGTCTCTGACCACTAGATCAGAGGATAGAACCCGAGACCCTTTGGGGTTTTATCTAGGATCTCTGACCACCCAGAAACCCAAAGGGGTAGAACCCGGGACCTCTGGGTTTGTATCCAGGATCTTTGACCACTAGACCAAGGATAGAACCCGGGACCTCTGGATCTGTATCTAGGATCTCTGACCACTAGATCAGAGGATAGAACCCGGGACCTCTTGGATCTGTATCTAGATCTCTGACCACTAGATCAGAGGATAGAACCCGGGACCATCTATATCTGTATCTAGGATCTCTGACCACTAGATCAGAGAATAGAACCCGGGACCTCTATATCTGTATCCAGGATCTCTGACCACTAGATCAAGGATAGAACCCGGGACCTCTGGGTCTGTATCCAGGATCTCTGACCACAGATCAGAGGATAGAACCCGGGACCTCTGGGTCTGTATCCAGGATCTCTGACCACTAGATCAGAGGATAGAACCCGGGACCTCTGGTTTTTTATCCAGGATCTCTGACCACTAGATCTGGGGATAGAACCCGGGACCTCTGTATCTGTATCTAGGATCTCTGACCACTAGATCAGAGGATAGAACCCGGACCTCTGTATCTGTATCCAGGATACTCTGACCACTAGATCAGGGATAGAACCCGGGACCTCTGGGTTTGTATCCAGGATCTCTGACCACTAGATCAGAGGATAGAACCGGGACATCTGGATCTGTATCTAGGATCTCTGACCACTAGATCAGAGATAGAACCCGGGACCTCTGTATCTGTATCCAGGATCTCTGACCACTAGACCAGAGGATAGAACCCGAACCTCTGGGTCTGTATCTAGGATCTCTGACCACTAGATCAGAGGATAGAACCCGGGACCTTCAGGATCTGTATCTAGGATCTCTGACCACTAGATCAAGGATAGAACCCGGGACCTCTGTACCTGTATCCAGGATCTCTGACCACTAGATCAGGGGATAGAACCCGGACCTCTGGGTTTGTATCCAGGATCTCTGACCACTAGATCAGAGGATAGAACCCGGGACATCTGGATCTGTAATCTAGGATCTCTGACCACTAGATCAGAGGATAGAACCCGGGACCTCTGTATCTGTATCCAGGATCTCTGAAAACTAGATCAGAGGATAGAACCCGAGACCTCTGGATCTGTATCCAGGATCTCTGACCACTAGATCAGAGGATAGAACCCGGGACCTCTGGGTCTGTATCTAGGATCTTTGACCACTAGATCAGAGGATAGAACCCGGGACCTCTGGATCTGTATCCAGGATCTCTGACCACTAGATCAGAGAATAGAACCCGGGACCTCTATATCTGTATCCAGGATCTCTGACCACTAGATCAGAGGATAGAACCCGGGACCTCTGGATCTGTGTCTAGGATCTCTGACCACTAGATCAGAGGATAGAACCCGGGACCTCTGGATCTGTATCCAGATCTCTGACCACTAGATCAGAGGATAGAACCCGAGACCTCTGGATCTGTATCCAGGATCTCTGACCACTAGATCAGAGGATAGAACCCGGGACCTCTGGTCTGTATCTAGGATCTCTGACCACTAGATCAGAGGATAGAACCCGGGACCTCTATATCTGTATCCAGGATCTCTGACCACTAGATCAGAGGATAGAACCCGGGACCTCTATATCTGTATCCAGGATCTCTGACCACTAAATCAGAGGATAGAACCCAGGACCTCTATATCTGTATCCAGGATCTCTGACCACTAGATCAGAGGATAGAACCCGGGACCTCTATATCTGTATCTAGGATCTCTGACCACTAGATCAGAGGATAGAACCCGGACCTCTATATCTGTATCCAGGATCTCTGACCACTAGATCAGAGGATAGAACCCGGGACCTCTATATCTGTATCCAGGATCTCTGACCACTAGATCAGAGGATAGAACCCGGGACCTCTATATCTGTATCCAGGATCTCTGACCACTAGATCAGAGGATAGAACCCAGGACCTCTATATCTGTATCCAGTACTCTGACCACTAGATCAGAGGATAGAACCCGGGACCTCTATATCTGTATCTAGGATCTCTGACCACTAGATCAGAGGATAGAACCCGAGACCTCTGTATCTGTATCCAGGATCTCTTACCACTAGATCAGAGGATAGAACCCGAGACCTCTGGGTCTGTATCCAGGATCTCTGACCACTAGATCAGAGAATAGAACCCGGACCTCTATATCTGTATCCAGGATCTCTGACCACTAGATCAGAGGATAGAACCCGGACCTCAGATCTGTATCTAGGATCTCTGACCACTAGATCAGAGGATAGAACCCGGGACCTCTATATCTGTATCCAGGATCTCTGACCACTAGACCAGAGGATAGAACCCGGACCTCTGGGTCTGTATCCAGGATCTCTGACCACTAGATCAGAGGATAGAACCCGGGACCTCTGGGTCTGTATCCAGGATCTCTGACCACTAGATCAGAGGATAGAACCCGGACCTCTGGGTCTGTATCCAGATCTCTGACCACTAGATCAGAGGATAGAACCCGGGACCTCTGGTCTGTATCCAGGATCTCTGACCACTAGATCAGAGGATAGAACCCGGGACCTCTGTTTTTTATCCAGGATCTCTGACCACTAGATCTGGGATAGAACCCGGGACCTCTGTATCTGTATCTAGGATCTCTGACCACTAGATCAGAGGATAGAACCCGGGACCTCTGTATCTGTATCCAGGATCTCTGACCACTAGATCAGGGATAGAACCCGGGACCTCTGGATTGTATCCAGGATCTCTGACCACTAGATCAGAGGATAGAACCCGGGACATCTGGATCTGTATCTAGGATCTCTGACCACTAGATCAGAGGATAGAACCCGGGACCTCTGTATCTGTATCCAGGATCTCTGACCACTAGACCAGAGGATAGAACCCGAGACCTCTGGGTCTGTATCTAGGATCTCTGACCACTAGATCAGAGGATAGAACCCGGGACCTCAGGATCTGTATCTAGGATCTCTGACCACTAGATCAGAGGATAGAACCCGGGACCTCTGTACCTGTATCCAGGATCTCTGACCACTAGATCAGGGGATAGAACCCGGGACCTCTGGGTTTGTATCCAGGATCTCTGACCACTAGATCAGAGGATAGAACCCGGGACATCTGGATCTGTATCTAGGATCTCTGACCACTAGATCAGAGGATAGAACCCGGGACCTCTGTATCTGTATCCAGGATCTCTGACAACTAGATCAGAGGATAGAACCCGAGACCTCTGGATCTGTATCCAGGATCTCTGACCACTAGATCAGAGGATAGAACCCGGGACCTCTGGTCTGTATCTAGGATCTTTGACCACTAGATCAGAGGATAGAACCCGGGACCTCTGGATCTGTATCCAGGATCTCTGACCACTAGATCAGAGAATAGAACCCGGGACCTCTAATCTGTATCCAGGATCTCTGACCACTAGATCAGAGGATAGAACCCGGGACCTCTGGATCTGTGTCTAGGATCTCTGACCACTAGATCAGAGGATAGAACCCGGGACCTCTGGATCTGTATCCAGGATCTCTGACCACTAGATCAGAGGATAGAACCCGAGACCTCTGGATCTGTATCCAGGATCTCTGACCACTAGATCAGAGGATAGAACCCGGACCTCTGGGTCTGTATCTAGGATCTTTGACCACTAGATCAGAGGATAGAACCCGGGACCTCTGGATCTGTATCCAGGATCTCTGACCACTAGATCAGAGAATAGAACCCGGGACCTCTGGATCTGTATCCAGGATCTCTGACCACTAGATCAGAGGATAGAACCTGGGACCTCTGGGTCTGTATCCAGGATCTCTGACCACTAGATCATGATTAAGAGTTTTTTTTACTACCTTGTCTTACTACCCATTCGTATTATACATACACGTATCATTTACGTTAATGTGCTAGAAATTATGAAGGTTAAATTTAAAGGAAATGTACCCGAATTTGCCTGGAGAGAGTGGCAAACCATTTAAGAAAACCATCCTTTGTACACCCGACCGGGATCGAGCCCCAATCTTCCCGTAATCGGAAGTCTAGTCTATTGCGAGAGTGACGCCTTAGACCATGTGACAAACAAAGCGGGTAGTAGTAACAAGAGTATCGAAACAAAAATACCGAGTAAAGAAGTAATGGTATCGAAAGGAAAATATTGATGTATGCTTGTTCCACATCCCTACTACCAAGCTTGAAGTATATTTATCACGAACTTAACTATTCTCATCCCATCATGTACATTACAACAATTACAATACATAGTCCGACACCTTGGCTCAGTCGGTAGCGTGTCTCTCTACTTAGCTAAGGGTTCCTGGTCCAATTCCCAGCATGGCTGAAAATGTATCATCGGTGAAATGTGGGTAACAGTAACGGATGAATTGTTGTATGCATTGTTGAGCTTATGGGTGTTGTGTGGGTTCTTGAATGGCTTTCTTTAAAAGGCCGTGTGTTGATATACTCGATGTGTTTAGAAAGTGCGTGGTTAGTATTCCAATAAACACACCAAGTTTCACTAGCTCTGTGCGCTATTGCACTAATACATGAGTGTTTATAGTTCTCCAACTTGGCTAGAACTTCAACTGAGCGCTCTGTTATATTGTCTGTGCCTCTGAGCTATTTACCCTTTTATGACCAACTTTATCGTCGTCATTAATCTTTGGCCAACATTGAATGAGGGTTGAAACTAACTATACTTTGAGTTAAACTGTTTCATGTATTTTAAACACAATCTGACCTGCTTCTGTGGCAGCACTGGTCTAAGGCGTCACTTTCGTGCTACTGTGGATTCACGCGTTCGCCAAAAAACTAGCGCAGAACAAAAACGTGGTCATGTGACGCGCTCTAAACCAATCACAAGATTTCAGCTTAATCGGTGCGAGCTGTTCTGCTGAAGTTCAACTATTCTCTACTTTGTCCGCTCTGCTCAAGATGTTAGGCACAGGAGAAACCAATCAAACCTCAGAACAAACCATCTCAAATCAATACGCATGCGCTTAGAGCTAGAAGCTAGCAGACAGCTTCGTTGGTCGTTGCGAGGAGATTTGAAATAACCCGTTAATGTAAAGCGTGTTTATTGACGTATTGGACTTCTGAGGTTTGATTGGTTCTCCTGTGCCTAACATCTTGAGCAGAGCGACCAATTGTGCCACGAAACAGCGATATAGTTTGAAAACAACCAACGGGACAATGATCTAAAATACATGTATATCCACTAGAAAATAAAATAGGTTGATAATCAGCTGTTTTAAAGCGTTGCAATGCATCATGGGGCAACTTAAAGTGTGTTAATTATTGCGCAGATTCTGTTTTCTAGTTTTCGGCGAGCGTGTGAATCAAACTATAGACTAGACTGCTGATGACAAGGATATCAGGGGTTAAACCCCGGTCGGGTGTAGCCTACTAGGGTGGTTTTTCCAAAATGGTTTTACACTCTCCCTTCACGCTAATACAGGAACACTTAATTTTAAATTCAACCTTCCTCATCCCTAATTCATTAGCGTAATTAGTGCATATGCGAATAGTCTGAGCAGATAGTAAGACGTGGTGCTAAAAACAAAACAAAAAACTACATTTCTGATTTAGACAAGAAGGAGCTTTGTTTGACGGTTATAAAAGCTAATAAAATTATTTTCATTTATTTATAGGTCCAATTATACTAACAATAAAGTAATGTATTATCAATTTTATTTATCTCCAAGCAATTATTGTTTGTCTTTACTAAAAGCTCCTTCCTGCCGGAATCTCACGATCTACCTTTTATTTGAAAATAGTAAAATAAAATAAAAGTAATAACATGCATTTATTTAAACTATCCTGCTTATCTAAACTTGTAAAAATGTTGTTGAATAAATTGAGTCAAAGTCGGCGCCGGTCCAATAAAATATATCTAGTGTGGGTATGGGGTAGAAGTGGGTTGGGGAATCGGGGCAGAATACTGGCCGAGTGTACTGGAGGTATTGTTTCCCGCTCTCTTCATGCAAAGGTGGGTACATTTACTCTCAAATATTTATTTCTCATCTATATTCAACAAGTGTAATTAAGTTCATTTTGCTCGAACAGGTAATAAAGCGTGGAGTAAAATATAAAGGTTTTTTTTTTAGCATTGTATACAATGCATTTGGAAAATAAATTAAAGTGGATATCATAAATTTAAAGCATTTTTTAATTAATCAGCGTTATAGCGAGCTACTATGTTCTCGCGGGTGATTGACAGCTCTATTAGAGCTAAGATTGCGACCGGACCATAACACTTATCAAAGTCATTTGGCAACAGCGAAATGGGATCAGTTTTGTACTTTTTACATCACGCAAAACTTATTTTTCAATTTTATTATATATCTTCACCAACACCCCTCCCCCCCTCTATCTTTCATAATCTCTTACTATTTGGTAAATTAGATTATTTTAGTAATTTAATTATTTTTTAGGCATAAAGATTGGTAATAAAGTAACTGATATGAAATTTTATAGTACTTTTATTGAAGTAAAGTTAGATACAGCACATCATAAGTAAATGAAATATAAGTCACATTTTATAATTAATATATTATTTTCTGCTAATCTTTTACTTTCTCGCTAACTTACAGGTATAGAAAGTATTATGTTCATAAAAAAATCAATCTCTAAATTTTGACGAATTTCGACGTTTCATGAGCCCCGCAAATCTGAGAAAGTTTTTTTTTTTTGCATTTCCATTTGTCTGTCTGTCCGTCTGTCTTTCGGTCTGCCTGTACCTTGGAATTGGGCCTAAATTATTTTGCCAATTGGGCTAAGACTTGGTATCTTAGTTTTTAATAAGGTTGCCCCGAGGAGTTTTTTGGAATTGGATACCAACCCTAAGATTAAGGATAATTTCCTTAAGGCAAGAAGAGAAAAAATCGATTTTATCAAACTGGGCTTTAACGATTTTAATTAACTTTCACTTCCAAGCATAGGCCGATATTACAAACAAAATGGATACTCTCAATTTTTCGTCAAAATGACTTTAAAGGCTCAGGTCTGATGCGTAAATTCTATTTTTTTTTATCATATCACCTTAACTCTTTGAGATATGAAAATTACTTATCATTGCAAATATGAAAGTCTATTTATAATGAAAATCTTTTATTTGAAACATATTTTTATAAAACCAGTAATTTTCATGCTATACGCAAATATATATATATAAACTTTTTGAACGTAAAACAATCCAACCCGAGATGTTGATGAATGTCGACGTTTCATGAGCCCTCGAACCCTAAAAAGTGGTTTTAAATACCGTCTGTCTGTGTGTATGTTTAACCCTAAAATTAAGATTAGTTAAAAGAGCGAAACGAGAGAATTTTTTTTTTCAAAATCGCTCTAACAATTTTGATTAAAATTTGTATCTATGCGTTGATTAAGATTAAAATAAAATGGCAATATCCATTGTCCCGTGAAAATGACTTTTAGTGTTCTTTACAGAAGCGGAAATTTTCGTATTTCCACAACTATTTGAGATACTAAATAGCTTATCATTGCAAAATTGTAGTACAAAAAAACTTTTTTAATATATATTTATAAAATTAATATTTTCTGAGATATTGACAAATATATTAGTACAATTTTGTGAACTTTAGTTACTATTTAAGTTTTAAAGCAATATTTCTCTTATGACATAGAGCAAGGAAATAAGTAAGTCTCTCAAAAAGTTGATGTTCTTAGGGGAAATGTTTGTACAGCAGAGATCTACATATCTCTATCCTTTTAGACTCAATAGTCAATATTTATCTTTTTTATTGATCTAAATATATAAATGAGTAATTTAATAGCAACGCGATAGCCATAAGATGTGGAACCTCTAATAAAATGTCGAAAACCTTAACCGGAAGTCAAAAATTTAACATGAAATGTTGATCCTTATGGACCCAGTATTTATCTTTTTTTTTAAATCCAAATATACAAATTAAAACTTTGATTCTTTAAAAATAAAATTATAAAATTTAAAGCCGGAAGTCAAAAATGTTTTACGTTAAGTATAGCACAATTTTTGGGTCGGGTTTACTAGTGTATATTATTTCGTTTCAGTTAAGATTTGGTCTTAATATAAACATAAGCATTGACAAAAACGTAAGATGGATGATGACCCACCCTCACCCTTAACTCCGTCGTAAGAAAAAGTAAAAAGATACTGGAATCCCTACCCTCCCCCCCAACACACACAAATAAAAAAACTTATGTGGTTTAAAACGGCCCCAATGTAGTGAGATATGCTCTTAAATCAGTAGTCGCAACGTAATGAGGGTTTAATTGTTTTTCATTAGTCTTCATTACAATACAATAAAGATAGTTTGACTCATTTAATAATACAAACATAAAACACCTAAAAATAATACGAAAACAATTATTTCAATTATATTTATTTTGTAATCTAGCGAAGGATGTAAATAATTATAGTTGCACGGTAAGAATAAGAACTAAATAACGAAAGAAAGGAGATATGAGGACCACTTCAAGTCGTTAACTAACCAAATGTAGCGCCACACAACGAAACGCAAAGTCAGAGTTTGTGTAATAGTGTACCACGGTTTTAATCGTGTGATACATATGTGTTTTTGTTGTCTACTTAGTGAAATTAGGAGTGATGCACGTGCCAGTTGAATCCTTTAGCCATGTTCACACATGTATCAGGTCCTCGCAGCGAATCCCCGACGCGTATCTTGAACGCGGCAATTTGGACGACACATTGTATACTCGACGCGATCATGAGAGCAATGCAAGTATCAGATCCCTTCGTCCCACTTCTAGTCGGTATTCCGCCGTCGCATCAAAGGAAAATAAGGAAGAATGAGGGTACGAACCAAACACTATCACTGGTTAAGTGGGTTTCCCCGGTTGACTTTCACTCATTGTGCTGACACCATTGAATAGTATCACCAGTTTGAAAATGGTTTGCTTGTTTTTGAGTTTGGAATTATTTCTTATTTTTCCCTCATCATTGTAGTGTGTTTGTGCCATGACTGTTTTGTCGTGCTTTTTTTTTTTAATGGGTGTGACTGTGGCGGTGCACGGCCCGGGGGGGTTTACGTTAATTCACTTCCCCCTTCTCAATTTTTTCGCTCCAAATAGTTCCTTGTTCGTTCCGACCCATACATTGGGGTATTATTGGATAGCTGACGAGCTTCTCTACCCCGCCAAATACGTTTGGCATATTTCAGGCTGGCTCCCCGACGAGTATAGCCGACATTGTGAAATTTATAGAATTTTTCAAATTCAACCCACATTTTCTTCACCAACATTGTAATTAAATTTAAGTATTATTATTTAAATCAATAGATCTCGACGAGAGATGTGGATTGACACTAAAACAGCATCGTACCACGACAGAGTGCGAAGTTATACTTGGTGGAAGTTTCCTAGGCGTGGCAGATCGTACACAAAATGACAGACCCCCTCCCCCACCTCTTGCCACCCACGTGGTGTGGTGTGATATCTTAAGGCAACGACGAATATGTATTTCTCAGCTATCGAAATGGTACAGTTTGGTTTGGCTACTGTAATTCTTTATAAATTATTAAGTCAAACTTCATCGAATGATTTCATTACATTAAACTTTTCATCCCCCCCCCAGATCCCCCCCCCCCCCCCGTACTGTTCCGAATTTAAAGACCTTTTCACGTCAAAAAAAAGCCTTAGAGATTATTATATCTACCTCGTTCCTCCCTGCTGCGTTCCGACAGACATTGAGCAGCTGTTGGTTTCACAGAGATGAACGAGGGTTTCTTAATGTTGAATTATCTGACGAATAGTGTGCTATGATATATAGTGAGAGTCATGAACCGAAAGGGAGAACCTTTGATAATCATCATGTAGTGTGAAATGGATTGTTGTGATTGTGTGTTACTGGTTCACTCATCTTATTCCATCAATACAATACACGAATGATGGAAATAATGAGTCGCATCAAGGATCCTAACGGAACGAGAATAGGATCGTCTGAGATCTTGTCTCAATCATGTCTGTGTGTATCGTCACCCACTCTATCCCTGATCGAGACTGGGATAAGTTGCGATAATATGATACAAGTGTGTACCCGGCTTAAGTCTCTAACAGTGTCAAAATGCTAATGACACAACTTTTGTGACATGAGCGCTCCCTTCTTTCACAACAACACCGGCTCTGCAGGGAGTGGTTCAAACTGCTAAGCTTCTTCTTGTTCAACTCAGATTACTTTTCTTCCTCTTCTTCATACACACAACTTTAACATTTTCGTTCCACGGGTTTCCCCTGCACAGCATCTACAGATTACTTTAGACAGGTAGACATATTTTGACAGTTAAAAATGTGTTGAAACTACTCTCACACGTGAGGGCATGTGAACTGAAGCTGTCATTTTTGATAGATCAAGACTGAATTCACCATGGGTTTACTTGAGATGTGCTTCCCAATGGGAAAGCTCCTCTTATAAAACAACAAAAACATGTGGGAAGACCATGTCGACTTCTCCACATATTCGAATAGTTGAATATTTTGGGAAAGTACTTGGGAAGTCCATATATATATGTTTAATATATTCAGGAATGAATGAATAATTCCCGAACTTTTTCCGAAATGGTTGAGATTGTAGAATATATTTTTCTACAATCAGGTCGGGAACGGGGAAAAAAATCCCGCGGGAATCCTACAAGCCCCTATTATTTATGGATAACTGCACATACAATCAAGTATTGGGAATGTTAATAGCCTTTTTAAAATCTTTATCAGTCCTGCAAAGCAGTCATTTTGAATATATTACTTTTCAAGTAGAAATAGTAAAGCACAGAATGTGTATGAAGTTTACAAAATTATATACCACTGAAAAATTTGTAGTCTGAGCAACAATCCCCCTAATGACTCGGAAATCGATAGACAAAAAAGGAATGCAAAAACCGCATTTTTAACGCCGAGATAATCGGTAAGTATGTTTATAAAATGAATCCATGAACAGTAATATTATTTTTTTAAAATTAGGTTTTAGTTAAGATCTGTGCACGTAACACTTAGGTGTACTCCGTGGTAGGGGATAACTGTGACCAGTTTTGTTTTGTTACTGCGCATGACGTCACCTGGAATACAACAGCCAAAAACAACTTCACGACTTACGTAGTCTATACTTAGCGTGGCCAAGATTTGTTTTAACTTTAGCTTAAAATCACAACCCAAATCATTTTTGGTGAATTTTCTAATTCCTGACTATATAAATATATATTATCTTAAAGGTTTTTAGGGATTTTCAATAAATTGTTGGGGATTTTTAAATATATATTTTCTTCTTATACATGAAATAAAAAACCCACAGCCCGGCTGGTGTCAAACAAACTCAAGATGGCACGTTCGAAACCTTAGATTAGTCGTCAACGTGTTTTTATCTGACTAAGTATCCCAGGGTTTGATTCCTGGCATGCCACAAAGATTTTCGTTGGTGAAAGTGGGGTTTTTGTTCACAGTGACAAATTAATGGCC
>JBCFYV010005529.1:0-22088 GCA_039000515.1 Timema cristinae | reverse complement strand
ATTCTTTATTTTCGTCATTTTTAGTCAAAATGCTAAAAGTTGTTCAAAATAACTTTATTAGAGTTGCTGTATCTATACATTCAGTTAAAATGACACTCGTCAACAAACTGACATACCAGATTCTTTTCGTGTTTTGAAATCTTTAGAATATTAATCTTCTTTATTTTTTAATTTTAGTAAAATTTTGCATAAGTTGTTCAAAAATAACTTTATTTAAGGTTCTGTAACTATATATTCAGTTAAATGATGGAAATCATCAATCGAGCGCATATTCTCGATTTCGAGAATCATCGTCTGTAGAAATCGTCCAGAAATGACAATTCTTTATTTTCGTCATTTTTAGTCAAAAGTAAAAAGTTGTTCAAAATAACTTTATTAGAGTTGCTGTATCTATACATTCAGTTAAAATATGACACTCGTCAACCAAACTGACATTACCAGATTCTTTTCGTGTTTTTGAAATCTTAGAAAATAATCTTCTTTATTTCTTAACGTTTTAGTAAAATTTTTGCATAAGTTGTTCAAAATAACTTTATTTAAGGTTCTGTAACTATATATTCAGTTAAATGATGGAAATCATCAATCGAGCGCATATTCTCGATTTCGAGAATCATCGTCTGTTGAAATCGTCCAGAAATGACAATTCTTATTTTCGTCATTTTTAGTCAAAATGGTAAACAAGTTGTTCAAAATAACTTTATTAGAGTTGCTGTATCTATACATTCAGTTAAAATATGACACTCGTCAACCAAACTGACATACCAGATTCTTTTCGTGTTTTGAAATCTTAGAAAATGAAATCTTCTTTATTTCTTAACGTTTTAGTAAAATTTGTGCATAAGTTGTTCAAAATAACTTATTTAAGGTTCTGTAACTATATATTCAGTTAAATGATGGAAATCATCAATCGAGCGCATATTCTCGATTTCGAGATATCGTCTGTTGAAATCGTCCAGAAATGACAATTCTTTATTTTTCGTCATTTTTAGTCAAAATGTAAACAAGTTGTTCAAAATAACTTTATTAGAGTTGCTGTATCTATACATTCAGTTAAAATATGACACTCGTCAACCAAACTGACATACCAGATTCTTTTCGTGTTTTTGAAATCTTAGAAAATGAATCTTCTTTATTTCTTAACGTTTTAGTAAAATTTGTCATAAAGTTGTTCAAAATAACTTTATTTAAGGTTCTGTAACTATATATTCAGTTAAATGATGGAAATCATCAATCGAGCGCATATTCTCGATTTCGAGAATCATCGTCTGTTGAAATCGTCCAGAAATGACAATTCTTTATTTTCGTCATTTTTAGTCAAAATGGTAAACAAGTTGTTCAAAATAACTTTATTAGAGTTGCTGTATCTATACATTCAGTTAAAATATGACACTCGTCAACCAAACTGACATACCAGATTCTTTTCGTGTTTTGAAATCTTAGAAAATGAATCTTCTTATTTCTTAACGTTTTAGTAAAATTTGTTCATAAGTTGTTCAAAATAACTTTATTTAAGGTTCTGTAACTATATATTCAGTTAAATGATGGAAATCATCAATCGAGCGCATATTCTCGATTTCGAGAATCATCGTCTGTTGAAATCGTCCAGAAATGACAATTCTTTATTTTCGTCATTTTTAGTCAAAACGCTAAACAAGTTGTTCAAAATAACTTTATTAGAGTTGCTGTATCTATACATTCAGTTAAAATATGACACTCGTCAACCAAACTGACATACCAGATTCTTTTCGTGTTTTGAAATCTTAGAAAATGAATCTTCTTTATTTCTTAACGTTTTAGTAAAAATTTGTTCATAAGTTGTTCAAAATAACTTTATTTAAGGTTCTGTAACTATATATTCAGTTAAATGATGGAAATCATCAATCGAGCGCATATTCTCGATTTCGAGAATCATCGTCTGTTGAAATCGTCCAGAAATGACAATTCTTTATTTTCGTCATTTTTAGTCAAAACGCTAAACAAGTTGTTCAAAAAACTTTATTAGAGTTGCTGTATCTATACATTCAGTTAAATATGACACTCGTCAACCAAACTGACATACCAGATTCTTTTCGTTTTTGAAATCTTAGAAAATGAATCTTTTATTTCTAACGTTTAGTAAAATTGTTCATAATTGTTCAAAATAACTTTATTTAAGGTTCTGTAACTATATATCAGTTAAATGATGGAAATCATCAATCGAGCGCATATTCTCGATTTCGAGAATCATCGTCTGTTGAAATCGTCCAGAAATGACAATTCTTATTTTCGTCATTTTAGTCAAAACGCTAAACAAGTTGTTCAAATAACTTTATTAGAGTTGCTGTATCTATACATTCAGTTAAAATATGACACTCGTCAACCAAACTGACATACCAGATTCTTTTCGGTTTTTGAAATCTTAGAAAATGAATCTTCTTATATTCTTAACGTTTAGTAAAATTTTTCATAAGTTTTCAAAATAACTTTATTTAAGGTTCTGTAACTATATATTCAGTTAAATGATGGAAATCATCAATCGAGCGCATATTCTCGATTTCGAGAATCATCGTCTGTTGAAATCGTCCAGAAATGGACAATTCTTTATTTTCGTCATTTTTAGTCAAAACGCTAAACAAGTTGTTCAAATAACTTTATTAGAGTTGCTGTATCTATACATCAGTTAAAATATGACACTCGTCAACCAAACTTACATACCAGATTCTTTTCGTGTTTTGAAATCTTAGAAAATGAATCTTCTTTATTTCTTAACGTTTTAGTAAAATTGTTCATAAGTTGTTCAAAATAACTTTAATTAAGGTTCTGTAAATATATATTCAGTTAAATGATGGAAATCATCAATCGAGCGCATATTCTCGATTTCGAGAATCATCGTCTGTTGAAATCGTCCAGAAATGACAATTCTTTATTTTCGTCATTTTTAGTCAAAACGCTAAACAAGTTGTTCAAATAACTTTATTAGAGTTGCTGTATCTATACATTCAGTTAAAATATGACACTCGTCAACCAAACTGACATACCAGATTCTTTTCTGTGTTTTGAAATCTTAGAAAATGAATCTTCTTTATTTCTTAACGTTTTAGTAAAATTTGTTCATAAGTTGTTCAAAATAACTTATTTAAGTTTCTGTAACTATATATTCAGTTAAATGATGGAAATCATCAATCGACGCATATTCTCGATTTCGAGAATCATCGTCTGTTGAAATCGTCCAGAAATGACAATTCTTTATTTTCGTCATTTTTAGTCAAAATGTAAACAAGTTGTTCAAAATAACTTTATTAGAGTTGCTGTATCTATGCATTCAGTTAAATATGACACTCGTCAACCAAACTAACATACCAGATTCTTTTCGTGTTTTGAAATCTTAGAAAATGAATCTTCTTTATTTCTTTACGTTTTAAGTAAAATTTGTCCATAAGTTTGTTCAAAATAACTTTTTAAGGTTCTGTAACTATATATCAGTTAAATGATGGAAATCATCAATCGAGCGCATATTCTCGATTTCGAGAATCATCGTCTGTTGAAATCGTACAGAAATGACAATTTTTATTTTCGTCATTTTTAGTCAAAACGCTAAACAAGTTGTTCAAATAACTTTATTAGAGTTGCTGTATCTATACATTCAGTTAAAATATGACACTCGTCAACCAAACTGACATACCAGATTCTTTTCGTGTTTTGAAATCTTAGAAAATGAATCTTCTTTATTTCTTAACGTTTTAGTAAAAATTGTTGCATAAGATGTTCAAAATAACTTTATTTAAGGTTTCTGTAACTATATATTCAGTTAAATGATGGAAAATCATCAATCGAGCGATTATTCTGATTTAGAGAATCATCGTCTGTTGAAATCGTCCAGAAATGACAATTCTTTATTTTCGTCATTTTTAGTCAAAAGGCTAAACAAGTTGTTCAAATAACTTTATTAGAGTTGCTGTATCTATACATTCAGTTAAATATGACACTCGTCAACCAAACTGACATACCAGATTCTTTTCGTGTTTTGAAATTTTAGAAATGAAATCCTCTTTATTCTTAACGTTTAGTAAAATTGTGTGCATAAGTTGTTCAAAATAACTTTATTTAAGTATTCTGTAACTATATATTCAGTTAAATGATGGAAATCATCAATCGAGCGCATATTCTCGATTTCGAGAATCATCGTCTGTTGAAATCAGTCAGAAATGACAATTCTTTATTTTCGTCATTTTTAGTCAAAATGGTAAACAAGTTGTTCAAAATAACTTTATTAGATTGCTGTATCTATACATTCAGTTAAAATATGACACTCGTCAACCAAACTGACATACCAGATTCTTTTCGTGTTTTGAAATCTTAGAAAATGAATCTTTTTATTTCTTAACGTTTTAAGTAAAATTTGTTCATAAGTTGTTCAAAATAACTTTATTTAAGGTTCTGTAACTATATATTCAGTTAAATGATGGAAATCATCAATCGAGCGCATATTCTTCGATTTCGAGAATCATCGTCTGTTGAAATCGTCCAAGAAATGACAATTCTTTATTTTCGTCATTTTTAGTCAAAACGCTAAACAAGTTGTTCAAAATAACTTTATTAGAGTTGCTGTATCTATACATTCAGTTAAAATATGACACTCGTCAACCAAACTGACATACCAGATTCTTTTCGTGTTTTGAAATCTTAGAAAATGAATCTTCTTTATTTCTTAACGTTTTAGTAAAATTTGTTTCATAAGTTGTTCAAAATAACTTTATTTAAGGTTCTGTAACTATATATTCAGTTAAATGATGGAAATCATCAATCGAGCGCATATTCTCGATTTCGAAAATCATCGTCTGTTGAAATCGTCCAGAAATGACAATTCTTTATTTTCGTCATTTTTAGTCAAAACGCTAAACAAGTTGTTCAAATAACTTTATTAGAGTTGCTGTATCTATACATTCAGTTAAAATATGACACTCGTCAACCAAACTTGTCATACTAGATTCTTTTCTGTTTTGAAATCTTAGAAAATGAATCTTCTTTATTTCCTTAACGTTTTAGTAAAATTTGTTCATAAGTTGTTCAAAATAACTTTATTTAAGTTCTGTAACTATATATTTCAGTTAAATGATGGGAAATCATCAATCGAGCGCATTTTCTTGATTTCGAGAATCATCGTCTGTTGAAATCGTCCAGAATGACAATTCTTATTTTCGTCATTTTTAGTCAAAACACTAAACAAGTTGTTCAGAATAACTTTATTAGAGTTGCTGTATCTATACATTCAGTTAAAATATGACACTCGTTCAAACTGACAATACCAGATACATACATACTGATTCTTTTCGTGTTTTGAAATCTTAGAAAATGAATCTTCTATATTTCTTAACGTTTTAGTAAAATTTGTTCATAAGTTGTTCAAAATAACTTATTTAAGGTTCTGTAACTATATATTTCAGTTAAATGATGGAAATCATCATCGAGCGCATATTCTCGATTTCGAAAATCATCGTCTGTTGAAATGTCCAGAAATGACAATTCTTTATTTTCGTCATTTTTAGTCAAAACGCTAAACAAGTTGTTCAAATAACTTTATTAGAGTTGCTGTATCTATACATTCAGTTAAAATATGACACTCGTCAACCAAACTGACATACCAGATTCTTTTCGTGTTTTGAAATCTTAGAAAATGAATCTTCTTTATTTCTTAACGTTTTAGTAAAATTTGTTCATAAGTTGTTCAAAATAACTTTTATTTAAGGTTCTGTAACTATTTTATTCAGTTAAATGATGGAAATCATCAATCGAGCGCATATTCTCGATTTCGAGAATCATCGTCTGTTGAAATCGTCCAGAAATGACAATTCTTTATTTTCGTCATTTTTTAGTCAAAACGCTAAACAAGTTGTTTCAAATAACTTTATAGAGTTGCTGTATCTATACATTCAGTTAAAATATGACACTCGTCAACCAAACTGACATACCAGATTCTTTTCGTGTTTTGAAATCTTAGAAAATGAATCTCTTTATTTCTTAACGTTTTAGTAAATTTTGTTCATAAGTTGTTCAAAATAACTTTATTTAAGGTTCTGTAACTATATATTCAGTTAAATGATGGAAATCATCAATCGAGCGCATATTCTCGATCGAGAATCATCGTCTGTTGAAATCGTCCAGAAATGACAATTCTTTATTTCGTCATTTTTAGTCAAAACGCTAAACAAGTTTTCAAAATAACTTTATTAAGTTGCTGTATCTATAATCAGTTAAAATATGACACTCGTCAACCAAACTGACATACCAGATTCTTTTCGTGTTTGAAATCTTAGAAAATGAATCTTTTTTTTCTTAACGTTTTAGTAAAATTTGTTCATAAGTTGTTCAAAATAACTTTATTTAGGTTCTGTAACTATATATTCAGTTAAATATGGAAATCATCATCGAGCGCATATTCTCGATTTCGAAATCATCGTCTGTTGAAATTCCAGAAATGACAATTCTTATTTCGTCATTTTTAGTCAAAACCTAAACAATTGTTCAAATAACTTATTAGAGTTGCTGTATCTATACATTCAGTTAAAATATGACACTCGTCAACCAAACTGACATACCAGATTCTTTTCGTTTTTGAAATCTTAGAAAATGAACTTCTTTATTTCTTAACGTTTTAGTAAAATTTGTTCTAGTTGTCAAAATAACTTTATTTAAGGTTCTGTAACTATATATTCAGTTAAATGATGGAATCATCAATCGAGCGCATATTCTCGATTCGAGAATCATCGTCTTTGAAATCGTCCAGAAATGACATCTTTATTTTCGTCATTTTTAGTCAAACGCTAAACAAGTTGTTCAAATAACTTTATTAGAGTTGCTGTACTATAATCATTTAAAATATGACACCGTCAACCAAACTGACATACAGATTCTTTTCGTGTTTTGAAATCTTAGAAATGAATCTTCTTTATTTCTTAACGTTTTAGTAAAATTTGTTCATAAGTTGTTCAAAATAACTTTATTTAAGGTTCTGTAACTATATATTCAGTTAAATATGGAAATCTCATCGAGCCATATTCCGATTTCGAGAATATCGTCTTTGAAATCGTCCAGAAATGACAATTCTTATTTTCGTCATTTTTAGTCAAAACCTAAACAAGTTGTTCAGAATAACTTTATTAGAGTTGCTGTATCTATACATTCAGTTAAAATATGACACTCGTCAACCAAACTGACATACCAGATTCTTTTCGTGTTTTGAAATCTTAGAAAATGAATCTTCTTTATTTCTTAACGTTTTAGTAAATTTTGTTCATAAGTGTTCAAAATAATTTATTTAAGGTTCTGTAACTATATATTCAGTTAAATGATGGAAATCATCAATCGAGCGCATATTCTCGAATCGAGAATCATCGTCTGTTGAAATCGTCCAGAAATGACAATTCTTTATTTTCGTCATTTTTAGTCAAAACGCTAAACAAGTTTTCAGAATAACTTTATTAGAGTTGCTGTATCTATACATTCAGTTAAAATATGACACTCGTCAACCAAACTGACATACCAGATTCTTTTCGTGTTTTGAAATCTTAGAAAATGAATCTTCTTTATTTCTTAAGTTTTAGTAAAATTTGTTCATAAGTTGTTCAAAATACTTTATTTAAGTTCTGTAACTATATTCAGTTAAATATGGAAATCATCAATCGAGCGCATATTCTCGATTCGAGAATCATCGTCTGTTGAAATCGTCCAGAAATGACAATTCTTATTTTCGCATTTTTAGTCAAAACGCTAAACAAGTTGTTCAGAATAACTTTATTAGAGTTGCTGTATCTATACATTCAGTTAAAATATGACACTCGTCAACCAAACTGACATACCAGATTCTTTTCGTGTTTTGAAATCTTAGAAATGAATCTTCTTTATTTCTTAACGTTTTAGTAAATTTGTTCATAAGTTTCAAAATAACTTTATTTAAGGTTCTGTAACTATATATTCAGTTAAATGATGGAAATCATCAATCGAGCGCATATTCTCGATTTCGAGAATCATCGTCTGTTGAAATCGTCCATAAATGACAATTCTTTATTTTCGTCATTTTAGTCAAAACGCTAAACAAGTTGTTCAAAATAACTTTATTAGAGTTGCTGTATCTATACATTCAGTTAAAATATGACACTCGTCAACCAAACTGACATACCAGATTCTTTTCGTGTTTTGAAATCTTAGAAAATGAATCTTCTTTATTTCTTAACGTTTTAGTAAAATTTGTTCATAAGTTGTTCAAAATAACTTTATTTAAGGTTCTGTAACTATATATTCAGTTAAATGATGGAAATCATCAATCGAGCGCATATTCTCGATTTCGAGAAATCATCGTCTGTTGAAAATCGTCCAGAAATGACAATTCTTTATTTTCGTCATTTTTAGTCAAAACGCTAAACAAGTTTGTTCAGAATAACTTATTAGAGTTGCTGTATCTATACATTCAGTTAAAATATGACACTCGTCACCAAACTGACATACCAGATTCTTTTCGTGTTTTGAAATCTTAGAAAATGAATCTTCTTTATTTCTTAACGTTTTAGTAAAATTTGTTCATAAGTTGTTCAAAATAACTTTATTTAAGGTTCTGTAACTATATATTCAGTTAAATGATGGAAATCATCAATCGAGCGCATATTCTCGATTTCGAGAATCATCGTCTGTTGAAATCGTCCAAAATGACAATTCTTTATTTTCGTCATTTTTAGTCAAAACGCTAAACAAGTTGTTCAAAATAACTTTATTAGAGTTGCTGTATCTATACATTCAGTTAAAATATGACACTCGTCAACCAAACTGACATACCAGATTCTTTTCGTGTTTTGAAATCTTAGAAAATGAATCTTCTTTATTTCTTAACGTTTTAGTAAAATTTGTTCATAAGTTGTTCAAAATAACTTTATTTAAGGTTCTGTAACTATATATTCAGTTAAATGATGGAAATACATCAATCGAGCGCATATTCTCGATTTCGAGAATCATCGTCTGTTGAAATCGTCCAGAAATGACAATTCTTTATTTTCGTCATTTTTAGTCAAAACGCTAAACAAGTTGTTCAGAATAACTTTATTAGAGTTGCTGTATCTATACATTCAGTTAAAATTATGACACTCGTCAACCAAACTGACATACCAGATTCTTTTCGTGTTTTGAAATCTTAGAAAATGAATCTTCTTTATTTCTTAACGTTTTAGTAAAATTTGTTCATAAGTTGTTCAAAATAACTTTATTTAAGGTTCTGTAACTATATATTCAGTTAAATGATGGAAATCATCAATCGAGCGCATTTCTCGATTTCGAGAATCATCGTCTGTTGAAATCGTCCAGAAATGACAATTCTTTATTTTCGTCATTTTTAGTCAAAAACGCTAAACAAGTTGTTCAAAATAACTTTATTAGAGTTGCTGTATCTATACATTCAGTTAAAATATGACACTCGTCAACCAAACTGACATACCAGATTCTTTTCGTGTTTTGAAATCTTAGAAAATGAATCTTCTTTATTTCTTAACGTTTTAGTAAAATTTGTTCATAAGTTGTTCAAAATAACTTTATTTAAGGTTCTGTAACTATATATTCAGTTAAATGATGGAAATCATCAATCGAGCGCATATTCTCGATTTCGAGAATCATCGTCTGTTGAAATCGTCCAGAAATGACAATTCTTTATTTTCGTCATTTTTAGTCAAAACGCTAAACAAGTTGTTCAGAATAACTTTATTAGAGTTGCTGTATCTATACATTCAGTTAAAATATGACACTCGTCAACCAAACTGACATACCAGATTCTTTTCGTGTTTTGAAATCTTAGAAAATGAATCTTCTTTATTTCTTAACGTTTTAGTAAAATTTGTTCATAAGTTGTTCAAAATAACTTTATTTAAGGTTCTGTAACTATATATTCAGTTAAATGATGGAAATCATCAATCGAGCGCATATTCTCGATTTCGAGAATCATCGTCTTGTTGAAATCGTCCAGAAATGACAATTCTTTATTTTCGTCATTTTTAGTCAAAACGCTAAACAAGTTGTTCAGAATAACTTTATTAGAGTTAGCTGTATCTATACATTCAGTTAAAATATGACACTCGTCAACCAAACTGACATACCAGATTCTTTTCGTGTTTTGAAATCTTAGAAAATGAATCTTCTTTATTTCTTAACGTTTTAGTAAAATTGTTCATAAGTTGTTCAAAATAACTTTATTTAAGGTTCTGTAACTATATATTCAGTTAAATGATGGAAATCATCAATCGAGCGCATATTCTCGAAATCGAGAATCATCGTCTGTTGAAATCGTCCAGAAATGACAATTCTTTATTTTCGTCATTTTTAGTCAAAACGCTAAACAAGTTGTTCAGAATAACTTTATTAGAGTTGCTGTATCTATACATTCAGTTAAAATATGACACTCGTCAACCAAACTGACATACCAGATTCTTTTCGTGTTTTGAAATCTTAGAAAATGAATCTTCTTTATTTCTTAACGTTTTTAGTAAAATTTGTTCATAAGTTTGTTCAAAATAACTTTATTTAAGGTTCTGTAACTAATATATTCAGTTAAATGATGAAATCATCAATCGAGCGCATATTCTCGATTTCGAGAATCATCGTCTGTTGAAATCGTCCAGAAATGACAATTCTCTATTTTCGTCATTTTTAGTCAAAACACTAAACAAGTTGTTCAGAATAACTTTATTAGAGTTGCTGTATCTATACATTCAGATAAAATATGACACTCGACAACCAAACTGACATACCAGATTCTTTTCGTGTTTTGAAATCTTAGAAAATGAATCTTCTTTATTTCTTAACGTTTTAGTAAAATTTTGTTCATAAGTTGTTCAAAATAACTTTATTTAAGGTTCTGTAACTATATATTCAGTTAAATGATGGAAATCATCAATCGAGCGCATATTCTCGAAATCGAGAATCATCGTCTGTTGAAATCGTCCAGAAATGACAATTCTTTATTTTCGTCATTTTTAGTCAAAAACGCTAAACAAGTTGTTCAGAATAACTTTATTAGAGTTGCTGTATCTATACATTCAGTTAAAATATGAGACTCGTCAACCAAACTGACATAGCAGACTCTTTTCGTGTTTTGAAATCTTAGAAAATGAATCTACTTTATTTCTTAACGTTTTAGTAAAATTTGTTCATAAAGTTGTTCAAAATAACTTTATTTAAGGTTCTGTAACTATATATTCAGTTAAATGATGGAAATCATCAATCGAGCGCATATTCTCGAAATCGAGAATCATCGTCTGTTGAAATCGTCCAGAAATGACAATTCTTTATTTTTCGTCATTTTTAGTCAAAACGCTAAACAAGTTGTTCAGAAATAACTTTATTAGAGTTGCTGTATCTATACATTCAGTTAAAATATGACACTCGTCAACCAAACTGACATACCAGATTCTTTTCGTGTTTTGAAATCTTAGAAAATGAATCTTCTTTATTTCTTAACGTTTTTAGTAAAATTTGTTCATAAGTTGTTCAAAATAACTTTATTTAAGGTTCTGTAACTATATATTCAGTTAAATGATGGAAATCATCAATCGAGCGCATATTCTCATTTGAAATCATCGTCTGTTGAAATCGTCCAGAAATGACAATTCTCTATTTTCGTCATTTTTAGTCAAAACGCTAAAACAAGTTTGTTCAGAATAACTTTATTAGAGTTGCTGTATCTATACATTCAGTTAAAAAATGACACTCGTCAACCAAACTGACATACCAGATTCTTTTCGTGTTTTGAAATCTTAGAAAATGAATTTTCTTTATTTCTTAACGTTTTAGTAAAATTTGTTCATAAGTTGTTCAAAATAACTTTATTTAAGGTTCTGTAACTATATATTCAGTTAAATGATGGAAATCATCAATCGAGCGCATATTCTCGATTTCGAGAATCATCGTCTGTTGAAATCGTCCAGAAATGACAATTCTTTATTTTCGTCATTTTTAGTCAAAACGCTAAACAAGTTGTTCAGAATAACTTTATTAGAGTTGCTGTATCTATACATTCAGTTAAAATATGACACTCGTCAACCAAACTGACATACCAGATTCTTTTCGTGTTTTGAAATCTTAGAAAATGAATCTTCTTTATTTCTTAACGTTTTAGTAAAATTTGTTCATAAGTTGTTCAAAATAACTTTATTTAAGGTTCTGTAACTATATATTCAGTTAAATGAGGAAATCATCAATCGAGCGCATATTCTCGATTTCGAGAATCATTCGTCTGTTGAAATCGTCCAGAAATGACAATTCTTTATTTTCGTCATTTTTAGTCAAAACGCTAAACAAGTTGTTCAAATAACTTTATTAGAGTTGCTGTATCTATACATTCAGTTAAAATATGACACTCGTCAACCAAACTGACATACCAGATTCTTTTCGTGTTTTGAAATCTTAGAAAATGAATCTTCTTTATTTCTTAACGTTTTTAGTAAAATTTGTTCATAAGTTGTTCAAAATAACTTTATTTAAGGTTCTGTAACTATATATTCAGTTAAATGATGGAAATCATCAATCGAGCGCATATTCTCGATTTCGAGAATCATCGTCTGTTGAAATCGTCCAGAAATGACAATTCTTTATTTTCGTCATTTTTAGTCAAAACGCTAAACAAGTTGTTCAGAATAACTTTATTAGAGTTGCTGTATCTATACATTCAGTTAAAATATGACACTCGTCAACCAAACTGACATACCAGATTCTTTTCGTGTTTTGAAATCTTAGAAAATGAATCTTCTTTATTTTCTTAACGTTTTAGTAAAATTTGTTCATAAGTTGTTCAAAATAACTTTATTTAAGGTTCTGTAACTATATATTCAGTTAAATGATGGAAATCATCAATCGAGCGCATATTCTCGATTTACGAGAATCATCGTCTGTTGAAATCGTCCAGAAATGACAATTCTTTATTTTCGTCATTTTTAGTCAAAACGCTAAACAAGTTGTTCAAATAACTTTATTAGAGTTGCTGTATCTATACATTCAGTTAAAATATGACACTCGTCAACCAAACTGACATACCAGATTCTTTTCGTGTTTTGAAATCTTAGAAAATGAATCTTCTTTATTTCTTAACGTTTTAGTAAAATTTGTTCTATAAGTTGTTCAAAATAACTTTATTTAAGGTTCTGTAACTATATATTCAGTTAAATGATGGAAATCATCAATCGAGCGCATATTCTCGATTTCGAGAATCATCGTCTGTTGAAATCGTCCAGAAATGACAATTCTTTATTTTCGTCATTTTTAGTCAAAACGCTAAACAAGTTGTTCAGAATAACTTTATTAGAGTTGCTGTATCTATACATTCATTAAAATATGACACTCGTCAACCAAACTGACAATACCAATTCTTTTCGTGTTTTGAAATCTTAGAAAATGAATCTTCTTTATTTCTTAACGTTTTAGTAAAATTTGTTCATAAGTTGTTCAAAATAACTTTATTTAAGGTTCTGTAACTATTATTCAGTTAAATGATGGAAATCATCAATCGAGCGCATATTCTCGATTTCGAGAATCATCGTCTGTTGAAATCGTCCAGAAATGACAATTCTTTATTTTCGTCATTTTTAGTCAAAACCTAAACAAGTTGTTCAGAAAACTTTATTAGAGTTGCTGTATCTATACATTCAGTTAAAATATGACACTCGTCAACCAAACTGACATACCAGATTCTTTTCGTGTTTTGAAATCTTAGAAAATGAATCTTCTTTATTTCTTAACGTTTTAGTAAAATTTTTCATAAGTTGTCAAATAACTTTATTTAAGGTTCTGTAACTATATATTCAGTTAAATGATGGAAATCATCAATCGAGCGCATATTCTCGATTTCGAGAATCATCGTCTGTTGAAATCGTCCAGAAATGACAATTCTTTATTTTCGTCATTTTTAGTCAAAACGCTAAACAAGTTGTTCAAATAACTTTATTAGAGTTGCTGTATCTATACATTCAGTTAAATATGACACTCGTCAACCAAACTGACATACCAGATTCTTTTCGTGTTTTGAAATCTTAGAAAATGAATCTTCTTTATTTCTTAACGTTTTAGTAAAATTTGTTCATAAGTTGTTCAAAATAACTTTATTTAAGGTTCTGTAACTATATATTCAGTTAAATGATGGAAATCATCAATCGAGCGCATATTCTCGATTTCGAAAATCATCGTCTGTTGAAATCGTCCAGAAATGACAATTCTTATTTTCGTCATTTTTAGTCAAAACGCTAAACAAGTTGTTCAGAATAACTTTATTAGAGTTGCTGTATCTATACATTCAGTTAAAATATGACATCGTCAACCAAACTGACATACCAGATTCTTTTCGTGTTTTGAAATCTTAGAAAATGAATCTTCTTTATTTCTTAACGTTTTAGTAAAATTTGTTCATAAGTTGTTCAAAATAACTTTATTTAAGGTTCTGTAACTATATATTCAGTTAAATGATGGAAATCATCAATCGAGCGCAATATTCTCGATTTCGAGAATCATCGTCTGTTGAAATCGTCCAGAAATGACAATTCTTTATTTTCGTCATTTTTAGTCAAAACGCTAAACAAGTTGTTCAAATAACTTTATTAGAGTTGCTGTATCTATACATTCAGTTAAAATATGACACTCGTCAACCAAACTGACATACCAGATTCTTTTCGTGTTTGAAATCTTAGAAAATGAATCTTCTTTATTTCTTAACGTTTTAGTAAAATTTGTTCATAAGTTGTTCAAAATAACTTTATTTAAGGTTCTGTAACTATATATTCAGTTAAATGATGGAAATCATCAATCGAGCGCATATTCTCGATTTCGAAAATCATCGTCTGTTGAAATCGTCCAGAAATGACAATTCTTTATTTTCGTCATTTTTAGTCAAAACGCTAAACAAGTTGTTCAAATAACTTTATTAGAGTTGCTGTATCTATACATTCAGTTAAAATATGACACTCGTCAACCAAACTGACATACCAGATTCTTTTCGTGTTTTGAAATCTTAGAAAATGAATCTTCTTTATTTCTTAACGTTTTAGTAAAATTTGTTCATAAGTTGTTCAAAAATAACTTTAAATTTAAGGGTTCTGTAACTAAAATATTCAGTTAAATATGGAAAATCATCAATCGAGCGCATATTCTCGATTTCGAGAATCATCGTCTGTTGAAATCGTCCAGAAAATGACAATTCTTTATTTTCGTCATTTTTTAGTCAAAAACGCTAAACAAGTTGTTCAGAATAACTTATTAGAGTTGCTGTATCTATACATTCAGTTAAAATATGACACTCGTCACCCAAACTGACATAGCCAGATTCTTTTCGTGTTTTGAAAATCTTAGAAAATGAATCTTCTTTATTTCTTAACGTTTTAGTAAAATTTGTTCATAAGTTGTTCAAAATAACTTTATTTTAAGGTTCTGTAACTATATATTCAGTTAAATGATGGAAATCATCAATCGAGCGCATATTCTCGATTCGAGAATCATCGTCTGTTGAAATCGTCCAGAAATGACAATTCTTTATTTTCGTCATTTTAGTCAAAACGCTAAACAAGTTGTTCAAAATAACTTTATTAGAGTTGCTGTATCTATACATTCATTAAAATATGACACTCGTCAACCAAACTGACATACCAGATTCTTTTCGTGTTTTGAAATCTTAGAAAATGAATCTTCTTTATTTCTTAACGTTTTAGTAAAATTTTCATAAGTTGTTCAAAATAACTTTATTTAAGGTTCTGTAACTATATATTCAGTTAAATGATGGAATCATCAATCGAGCGCATATTCTCGATTTCGAGAATCATCGTCTGTTGAAATCGTCCAGAAATGACAATTCTTTATTTTCGTCATTTTTAGTCAAAACGCTAAACAAGTTGTTCAGAATAACTTTATTAGAGTTGCTGTATCTATACATTCAGTTAAAATATGACACTCGTCAACCAAAACTGACATACCAATTCTTTTCGTGTTTTGAAATCTTAGAAAATGAATCTTCTTTATTTCTTAACGTTTTAGTAAAATTGTTCATAAGTTGTTCAAAATAACTTTATTTAAGGTTCTGTAACTATATATTCAGTTAAATGATGGAAATCATCAATCGAGCGCATATTCTCGATATTCGAGAATCATCGTCTTGAACTCAATGAAATTTATTTTCGTCATTTTTATCAAACGCAAACAAGTTGTTCAAAACTTTAGTGCTGTATAATTCATAAAATGACACCGTACAAAGAATACATTTCGTTTTTGAAATCTTAGAAAATAATCTTCTTATTTCTTAACGTTTTAGTAAAATTGTTCTAAGTTTCAATAACTTTATTTAAGGTTCGTAACATTATTCAGTTAATGAGGAAATCATCAATCAGCGCATATTCTCGATTTCAGAATCATCGTCTTTGAAATCGTCCAGAATGACAATTCTTTATTTTCGTCATTTTAGTCAAACGCAAACAGTTTTCAAAATAACTTTATTAGAGTTCTGTACTATAATTCATTAAATATGACACTCGTCAACCAAACTGACATACAATCTTTTCGGTTTGAAATCTTAAAAATGATCTTCTTTATTTTACGTTTTAGAAAATTTGTTCATAAGTTGTTCAAAAACTTATTTAGTTCTGTAACTATATATTCAGTTAAATGATGGAAATCATCATCGAGCGCATATTCTGATTCGAGAATCATCGTTTAAATCGTCCAGAAATGACAATTCTTATTTTCGTCATTTAGTCAAAACCTAAACAGTGTTCAAATACTTATGAGTTGCGTATCTATACATTCATAAATGACACTCGTCAACCAAACTGACATCAGATCTTTCGTGTTTTGAAATCTTAGAAATGAATCTTCTTTATTTCTTAACGTTTTAGTAAAATTTGTTCATAAGTTGTTCAAATAACTTTATTTAAGGTTCTGTAACTATATATCAGTTAAATGATGGAAATCATCAATCGAGCGCATATTCTCGATTTCGAGAATCATCGTCTGTTGAAATCGTCCAGAATGACAATTCTTATTTTCGCATTTTTAGTCAAAACGCTAAACAAGTTGTTCAAATAACTTTATTAGAGTTGCTGTATCTAACATTCAGTTAAAATATGACACTCGTCAACCAAACTGACATACCAGATTCTTTCGTGTTTTGAAATCTAGAAAATGAATCTTCTTTATTTCTAACGTTTAGTAAAATTTGTTCATAAGTTGTTCAAATAACTTATTTAAGGTTCTGTAACTATATATTCAGTTAAATGATGGAAATCATCAATCGAGCGCATATTCTCGATTCGAAATCATCGTCGTTGAATCGTCAGAATGACAATTCTTTATTTTCGTCATTTTAGTCAAAACGCTAAACAAGTTGTTCAAATAACTTTATTAGAGTTGCTGTATCTATACATTCAGTTAAAAATACACTCGTCAACCAAACTGACATACCAGATTCTTTCGTGTTTTGAAATCTTAGAAAATGAATCTTCTTTATTTCTTAACGTTTTAGTAAAATTGTTCATAAGTTGTTCAAAATAACTTTATTTAAGGTTCTGTAACTATATATTCAGTTAAATGATGAAATCATCAATCGAGCGCATATTCTCGATTTCGAGTCGTCTGTTGAAATCGTCCAGAAATGACAATTCTTATTTTCGTCATTTTTAGTCAAAACCTAAACAAGTTGTTCAAATAACTTTATTAGAGTTGCTGTATCTATACATTCAGTTAAAATATGACACTCGTCAACCAACTGACATACCAATCTTTTCGTGTTTTGAAATCTTAGAAAATGAATCTCTTATTTCTTAACGTTGAAATGTTCTAAGTTGTTAAAAAACTTATTTAAGTTCTGTATATCATTAATGTGAATCATCAATCAGGATATCTCGTTCGAGAATATCGTTGTTGAAATCGTCCGAAATGACAATTCTTTATTTCGTCATTTTAGTCAAACGCTAAACAAGTGTTCAAATAACTTTATTAGAGTTGCTGTTCTATACATTCAGTTAAAAATACACTCGTCAACCAAACTGCATACCAGATTCTTTTCGTTTTTGAATCTAGAAATGAATCTTCTTATTTCTAACGTTTTAGTAAATTGTTCATAAGTTGTCAAAATAACTTTATTTAAGGTTCTGTAACTATATATTCAGTTAAATGATGAAATCATCAATCGAGGCATATTCTGATTTCGAGAATCATCGTCTTTGAAATCGTCCAGAAATGACAATTCTTTATTTTCGTCATTTTTAGTCAAACGCTAAACAAGTTGTTCAAATAACTTATTAAGTTGCTGTACTATACATTCAGTAAAATATGAACTCTCAACCAAACTGACATACAGATTCTTTTCGTGTTTTGAAATCTTAGAAATGAATCTTCTTATTTCTTAACGTTTTAGTAAAATTGTTCAAAGTTGTTCAAAATAACTTTATTTAAGGTTCTGTAACATATATCAGTTAAATGATGGAAATCATCAATCGAGCGCATATTCTCGATTCGAGAATCATCGTCTGTTGAAATCGTCAGAAATGACAATTCTTATTTTCGTCATTTTATCAAAACGCTAAACAAGTTGTTCAAATAACTTTATTAGAGTTGCTGTATCTATACAATTCATTAAAATATACACTCGTCAACAAACTGACATACCAGATTCTTTTTCGTGTTTTGAAATCTTAGAAAATGAATCTTCTTTATTTCTTAACGTTTTAGTAAAATTTGTTCATAAGTTGTTCAAAATAACTTTATTTAAGGTTCTGTAACTATATATTCATTTAAATGATGGAAATCATCATCGAGCGCATATTCTCGATTTCGAGAATCATCGTCTGTTGAAATCGTCCAGAAATGACAATTCTTTATTTTCGTCATTTTTAGTCAAAACACTAAACAAGTTGTTCAGAATAACTTTATTAGAGTTGCTGTATCTATACATTCAGTTAAAATATGACACTCGTCAACCAAACTGACATAGCAGATTCTTTTCGTGTTTGAAATCTTAGAAAATGAATCTTCTTTATTTCTTAACGTTTTAGTAAAATTGTTCATAAGTTGTTCAAAATAACTTTATTTAAGGTTCTGTAACTATATATTCAGTTAAATGATGGAAATCATCAATCGAGCGCATATTCTCGATTTCGAGAATCATCGTCTGTTGAAATCGTCCAGAAATGACAATTCTTTATTTTCGTCATTTTTAGTCAAAACGCTAAAACAAGTTGTTCAGAATAACTTTATTAGAGTTGCTGTATCTATACATTCAGTTAAAATATGACACTCGTCAACCAAACTGACATACCAGATTCTTTTCGTGTTTTGAAATCTTAGAAAATGAATCTTCTTTATTTCTTAACGTTTTAGTAAAATTTGTTCATAAGTTGTTCAAAATAACTTTATTTAAGGTTCTGTAACTATATATTCAGTTAAATGATGGAAATCATCAATCGAGCGCATATTCTCGATTTCGAGAATCATCGTCTGTTGAAATCGTCCAGAAATGACAATTCTTATTTTCGTCATTTTTAGTCAAAACCTAAACAAGTTGTTCAAAAATAACTTTATTAGAGTTGCTGTATCTATACATTCAGTTAAAATATGACACTCGTCAACCAAACTGACATACCAGATTCTTTCGTGTTTTGAAATCTTAGAAAATGAATCTTCTTTATTTCTTAACGTTTTAGTAAAATTGTTCATAAGTTGTTCAAAATAACTTTATTTAAGGTTCTGTAACTATATATTCAGTTAAATGATGGAAATCATCAATCGAGCGCATATTCTCGAATTCGAGAATCATCGTCTGTTGAAATCGTCCAGAAATGACAATTCTTATTTTCGTCATTTTTAGTCAAACGCTAAACAAGTTGTTCAGAATAACTTTATTAGAGTTGCTGTATCTATACATTCAGTTAAAAATATGACACTCGTCAACCAAACTGACATACCAATTCTTTTCGTGTTTTGAAATCTTAGAAAATGAATCTTCTTTATTTCTTAACGTTTTAGTAAAATTTGTTCATAAGTTGTTCAAAATAACTTATTTAGGTTCTTAACTATATTCAGTTAAAATGAAATCACAATCGAGCGATATTCCGATCGAGAATCATCGCTGTTGAAATCGTCAGAAATGACATTCTTATTTTCGTCATTTTTAGTCAAAACCTAAACATTGTTCAATAACTTTATAGAGTGCTGTACTATACATTCATAAAATATGACACTCTAACCAAATACATACAGATTCTTTTCGTTTTTGAATCTTAGAAAATGAATCTTCTTTATTTCTTAAGTTTTTAGTAAAATTGTCAAATTGTTCAAAATAACTTATTTAAGGTTCTGTAATATATATCATTAAATGATGGAAATCATCATCGAGGCATATTCTCGAATCGAGAATCATCGTCTGTGAAATCGTCCAGAAATGACAATTCTTTATTTTCGTCATTTTAGCAAAACCTAAAAATTGTTCAGAAAACTTATTAGAGTTGCTGTATATAATTCAGTTAAATATGACACTCGTCAACCAAACTGACATACCAATTCTTTCGTTTTTGAAATCTTAGAAAATGAATCTTCTTTATTCTTAACGTTTTAGTAAAATTGTCATAGTTTTCAAAATAACTTTATTTAAGGTTCTGTAACTATATATTCAGTTAAATGATGGAAATCATCAATCGAGCGCATATTTCGATTTCGAGAATCATCGTCTGTTGAAATGTCAGAATGACAATTCTTTATTTTCGTCATTTTAGTCAAAACCTAAACAATTGTTCAGAAAACTTATAATTGCTGTATTATACATTCATAAAATATGACACTCGTCAACAAACTGACAACAGATTCTTTTCGTGTTTTGAAATCTTAGAAATAATCTCTTTTTCTTAACGTTTTAGTAAATTTGTTCATAAGTTTCAAATAACTTATTTAAGTCTTAACTATAATTCATTAAATGATGGAAATCATCAATCGAGCGCATATTCTCGATTTCGAGAATCATCGTCTGTTGAAATCGTCCAGAAATGACAATTCTTTATTTTCGTCATTTTTAGTCAAAACGCTAAACAAGTTGTTCAGAATAACTTTATAGAGTTGCTGTATCTATACATTCAGTTAAAATATGACACTCGTCAACCAAACTGACATACCAGATTCTTTCGTGTTTTGAAATCTTAGAAAATGAATCTTTTTTTTTTTTTTTTTTTTTTTTTTTTTTTTTTTTTTTTTTTTTTTTTTTTTTTTTTTTTTTTTTTTTTTTTTTTTTTTTTTTTTTTTTTTTTTTTTTTTTTTTTTTTTTTTTTTTTTTTTTTTTTTTTTTTTTTTTTTTTTTTTTTTTTTTTTTTTTTTTTTTTTTTTTTTTTTTTTTTTTTTTTTTTTTTTTTTTTTTTTTTTTTTTTTTTTTTAAGGTTCTGTAACTATATATTCATTAAATGATGGAAATCATCAATCGAGCGCAATTCTCGATTTCGAGAATCATCGTCTGTTGAAATCGTCCAGAAATGACAATTCTTTATTTTCGTCATTTTTATCAAAACGCTAAACAAGTTGTTCAGAATAACTTTATTAGAGTTGCTGTATCTATACATTCAGTTAAAATATGACACTCGTCAACCAAACTGACATACCAGATTCTTTCGGTTTTGAAATCTTAGAAAATGAATCTTCTTTATTTCTTAACGTTTTAGTAAAATTTGTTCTAAGTTGTTCAAAATAACTTTATTTAAGGTTCTGTAACTATATATTCAGTTAAATGATGGAAATATCAATCGAGCGCATATTCTCGATTTCGAGAATCATCGTCTGTTGAAATCGTCCAGAAATGACAATTCTTTATTTTCGTCATTTTTAGTCAAAACGCTAAACAAGTTGTTCAGAATAACTTATTAGAGTTGCTGTATCTATACATTCAGTTAAAAATTGACACTCGTCAACCAAACTGACATACCAGATTCTTTCGTGTTTTGAAATCTTAGAAAATGAATCTTCTTATATTTCTTAACGTTTTAGTAAAATTGTTCATAAGTTGTTCAAAATAACTTTATTTAAGTTCTGTAAATAATTCATTAAATGATGGAAATCATCAATCGAGCGCATAT